>ML778064.1:841059-890889 GCA_009831015.1 Picea engelmannii
AAACAAACAAAATTACTTAAATTTAATACCAATAAGAAAATTTAAATTCAACGATCGTGGGCCTCGCATGAGGCCCACGTGCCCTCTTATCCCTCCAAAATCCTACACCTAGCTCTTCAAACCCTAAAGGCATCCTTCTCTTCCGCCTCTTTCCTCTGTCGCCTGGCCATTCTACTCTGTCCCTCTGCTCTTGGTGCTGGTGTTGGTCTGATCGTGGCTTGTGAGTTTTTTAATTTTTTAAGTGCTGGGCCGAGTTTATGGCTATTAGGGCCAAGAGTATTTTCCAAGGTTGATATTTATTGTAGCCAGTGGTTTATCCATTGTGGAGGGTTGAATTTGGCATGTAGAGGGTGAATTCTTGGTGCTGGGTGGATTCCCTTTGAAGGAGACCTAATTTACTTGCTGCTGAGGCTGAGTTTACTTACCAGGGCTGAGTCTACTCATTTTTGGTTGAGTTTCTTCTCTTGTGGGCTGAATTTCTCTTGGCTGGTTGTGTCTTTAGATGCTAGACCGAAGTGTGGTGTTGAGGGCTGAGTTTCCAGCCTTTGGGGGAGGTTGAATTGATGGCAGCAGGGCTGCACAATTCTTACTGAAGTTATTTGTTGTGTATGAGGGTCACCTGTTTTCTCAGCCATTTCCAAATGTCTTTCCCATTCTTCAAACTCCTGTTCGTCCATACGATTCAATGAGAAATGCATGGCACCTTTGTGCCCTAGCTGCCTAAAAGTCCTACTTAACTGGCAGCTTCATGGATCAAGGTTTCGTGAAACCTATTATCCAAATGGGAAGTTTTATAGGCTCAATTATTCATCTGACCACTTTAGGGTTTCAAAAACAGGGATTTTCAGAGCAATTCAAATGCAAGTATGTGCGGCTGAAAAACCCTCGTATGAAGAAACGATGGAGGAACCCTTGTCGGAGCTATGGCCTTAAATGAAAATAGTATTACTCTGCTAATAGGAGAGGGGGCTCAACCTGAGGAAGCAATATTCTTCGACAAGAGCTCTCATCAGAGAAATATCGACTAGTTAATGCGTATATAATAGACTATTTTCTAAACTTGATGATTAGCCTTTCACCATTTATAACCTTTCACCGTTTTTATATGAATAAGTATTGAGCACCCCTATTCCGGCCTTTCAATAAGACTTCATATTCATGCTCTCTACTCTATCCTTCCCTCTTAAATAGTCATTATTCTCTGTCTAACCCTATATTCCCTTTCCATTTCGGAAGTACGATTATGAGGTTCCCATTGAAGGCTGTTTTGTGGGCTCTGGGTTGCATGTTGTTGCTGACCATTGGATGTGTTGAGCAGAGAATGCCCCTCATGGGCTCCTCCCTTGCGACTTGGTGCATAGCATTGTGTGCTAGGATTTGACTTGTAATGTGTTGTGCTAACACATGCTTATGTGTTGATTGCAGGTGCTTTGAGATGGAGCTTGACCCTCGACCGTTTTTTTTTTTTTTTTTTTACTTCTCTTGGCATCTTAGATTTCCACTATCTACTCACGAATATTCTTGGAAAGGGTTAGAGGATAATGGATTCTATGACTCTGTTGAGGAAACATGGAATATTAGAAGGTATTTGTTAGGCAAACACAATCGTTGTGCTTTGTAACCTTTGGGGTTTAGATTCAAAGGTGCTGCAATATTATTTTCTTTCCCATGATGTCAAGAGATCGATTCTTGTGAGAATTGATATAGAACCTATCACATGTTTCCATTTTGAGAACAGGGTATGCGTCTGCCAAATGAAGTATGTTATTTTTCGTATGCTTTAGATATGGGTAATTTTGTTTTTTTCTAGGTGTATAGAAATGTACTTAGGTTATGGCTGGCTCAGTTGCCTCGTAATCATAATTATACCCTTTGATTGTATTTGATAATAGTTCAGATAGGGCCCTTGTTTTACCAAAAGTGGACCTGCACATCCCATGTTAGTTATACGTCACCTTAAGACTCACAGGAATTTTCAGTTACCCAGAATTTATTGGTACGTATTGTATATAAAAATTCAAATGTATTGTATTACATTTTCTCATACATGTTTTATTGGCGGTTTGAGATTTGCGTAAATCCAAATCAACCCTGGATCTAGAGCTATTAGATATGAGTTATTATATATATAATCATTCCTAAATTGGGTAGGTAGGTAGGCCCTTAAGGCTCCAGGTTGTGAACGAGGCTCTGATACCATGTGTAGTGACCGTATTAATTTAAGTCTATTAATTCCATAAATTGAAATAGTAACTTCTACTTTTACGCAGAAAACTCAGTAATTTATTTTAATTCAACATATACGCATGTTAAATTAATCAATGAACAACAATTTCATAACAGAATAAAAATTACTTAACAGAATAATACAAATTTACCTCTTCCTGATGCTAATTTCTCCGTTGACCCGGTTGTCCAGCCTGCTGCTTTGCTGCTGCCTGATCCGCTGACCAACTCTGCCCAAACCATGTTTCCTCCCTGCCAGCTAGGAGCAGCCTGTCTGGCTTCCTAGCTCTAGGATACCATAAGGCTATCCTAGCCCCCATGCCCAAAACCCCTAGAAAACTGGTGCCCCCCATAATGATCCTCCCAGACTACAGAACTCCATCTTAGAACCAGAAAATCCAAAAAAAAACCCCGAAACCAGAACTCTCCCCCTCTTCCAAAATGCTTCCTCCGCCAAAAAATCCCTTCTTCCCGTAAGACTCCTCCCGTCATATCCCTTCTTCACCAACTCTTTCCTCCTCATAAATTTCCTTATCCATACATTCATTATCTTATCCACATAG
Organism: Picea engelmannii; assembly: GCA_009831015.1. Classification (NCBI taxonomy): domain Eukaryota; kingdom Viridiplantae; phylum Streptophyta; class Pinopsida; order Pinales; family Pinaceae; genus Picea; species Picea engelmannii. The sequence goes on from ML778064.1 coordinate 843,849, forward strand.
TTAATGTCTTACCCTATTATTTAATGTTTCTTATTTGTATATTTAATATTTCTTATCCCCCCGTATACGTAAATAATTTAATTAAACAATTAAATTTATTAACCCTCTTAAATTTATTACCCATGTCATTGAATGTAATAGAAAATTAATTAATTAATTAATTAATCAAAATTATAACAATTAATTAATTAATAAATATTTAATTAATATTATTATGCCAATCTTTGTTTAGTTAAAACCATGTTAGGACAATTAATTACCTAATTAATTTTTCTTAATAATCCTTAAGCATATTTTCAACTAGGGTTGTTACACGCACAAAGTCTCTGCAAAGAGTGCAAAAGGCTAAGAACAGTCCAAGTCTTGGACTGTGGCAGAAGTACGAAGTGTGCAGAAAAGTGAAAAGCATGCCCAAGACAGAACTTGTTTCAAGTTCTAAAGCTCAGAAGAAGAGTGTAGAGCATGCCAAGAGGGCACTGGAATTCCTTTGAAGGAAAGATCAGGGAGAGACCCTTAGGAGACTAAGAAATTTGAAAGCTCAAGATGAGTAGTGCAAAGTTTCACATGGAAGCAAGTGTGTGCCAGAGTGAGGTCAAATTCCATTGAAAAAATCTCAGGAGGAAAAGCATAGATGAGACCCAAGAAGTCGAGTTTGTAGGAGAAGGATCAAGGGAAAAAAACTTTGAACACTTAGAAATTTTCCCAATTTCAGGAGAAAGTGAAAGCTCAGGAGGAGGAGAAACAACCATTGTTGAATCGAGTTGCAAGATGAAATCTAGACCGTTGGATTCCACATCCAAACACCCATAAGAGCTCTTTGAGGAGGAGAAAAAATTCAAGCCATCGGATCTGGGAACGAAGGACCAACAACCGTTAGATCTAGGTAAGGTGCATGCACCTTAATATTTTAAACGTGCATAGGAAAATGTGATAGAAGAAGTCCCAAAGTCCCAAAGCTAACCGCTACTATCCATCATCTAAAGAGATAGGTGGAAACAGATCAAATAATTCGTGAGAAAGAGCTCCAAAATATCTATGTGGAGTAGAAATTGAAACTACTGAAGCTTTCAAGAGTGGAGTAGATACTAATCGTTGATCATCAGGAGACAGGTGGCAGTATATCTGAGAGTTCGTGGGAAGGAACTTCAGAAGAATCAACATGGAGAAAAGAGAAACCCTCGCAAAGTCGCCAAGGGTGGAGAAGATATGGACCATTGGATCCAGAAGGACACATGGAGGGAATCTGTGTGTTTCGAAAGAAGAGAACTTTAGGGAAAATAGAGGGTGGAGTGTGGAGAACTATTGAAGCCCAAGGTTGTTAAGTAGATCTTGGACATTGATGGCTAGGAAGCATGTGGCATTGGACCATGCATTTAGAGGAATATTACTTTGGGAGAAGAAGGTAAGTCGGGGTGGAGAATTTTCGAAGTGCCAGGAGCCAAAGTAATCATGGTCGTCCATTGAGATAGGACACATGGAATTAGATCAACGCTTCTCTAATTCGCTAATTAGGAGAGACATAGGTAGGAGAAGTAAAGACTTGTGAAGTTCAGAGTCGTGAGGTCATCAAGGTCATCTGTGAAGGTGGGAACTTAGCAGCAGATATGCTAGTCCGAAGAATTATCACTCCAGAGTTCTTTTGGAGAAGTGTTTCATAATTACCCGAAGCATCGGAACCTAAAATTACAGTGGGTCATTTATTTAAGGAAGTGGTGGGGACCATTGATCCTTGTGCTATTTATGTTCGCAGTTCGGGGTTCGAAGAATTTTGAGACTTCTGTAATTGAAACAACTGAAGCTCGGAGTCCGGAGCTCTGAGGATATTAAGCCCCAAGTCATAGCCCAGGGTCGCATGGAGAGAGGGACTAGCAGAAAGAAGCTAGTGCCTATTGGAGTTGAGATTTGAACATTGCTAAGGAGAGGGATCGTGGGTACCATACAACTTGCACCTTAAGAGGAAAGAGGGCCCGTGTGAAATCAATTAGGGTTCTAGAAGCAGCCTAAATAGTCGATCTGACTCAGTAAATTGAATGATCCTAGATAGGGAGGTTGAGCATCCCCAAGAGAGAAGGGGGGTCTGCATAACAATGTATTTCCACCAAGGACTCGTGGCTGAAGCTAGAGAAGGTATATCAAGGAAAAATAAAAGACATTGAAGACAATTCTATCAAGGACAATGAAGGTAAATAATCTCCAAAATGTTCTGGTTATAATAATACTACTGAAGTTGAATGTTCTCTTATAAATGCAGAAGAAGATACAAAAGAATTTTGTATAGAATTTTCAAATGATGAAGAAGAATATTTGTTGAAACTTAAAGATAATTTTTAATCTGAGTTTGATGGTATTAGCTATGAAATAGAAACATATCAACGTATTTTGAGTATCTTGAAAAATACACTAAGGAAATCCTAGAAAAATACCCAAAGCATATCATGGAGCTAAAGAAAATGCTCAAAGAACAAGAAGAAAGAAAAAATACTCAATTAGGAGAAAAAGAAGAAGAGATCAAAATAATAAAGAATGAAATAATTAAACAAACAAAATAAAAGAAGAAGGTAGAGGATGAGCTTAGCAAAAGTCTTGAAGTTAATATCAATCTTAAGACCAAAATTGAAGAAGCCAAAATAATAGAGAAACTATTGAAGAATTAGGTAAATGAAAAGGAAGAGTCATGCCATAAGTTGGAAGATGAATTTGTTGATATTAGAAAGAAATTAGAGAAGTCAAACAATCACATCAAGTTCATGAACAACTCAATAATCTGGGATGAGATCCTAGATAGCCAAATATCTCCAAATGATAAATTAGGTCTTGGATACAACAAGGAATCTATACATATTGAAGTTATCACTTCTAAGAAGTATGATGTAATTTCTTCACTCTTAAAGGGTGGAAGCAATGAGTTCTCAATGAAAGACTCAACTTGCAAATATCAACATCAATTGAGAAGAGAAATCAATCCTCAAAAGATACCAATCTATCAACACGTATGCGGCCTGTTTATACTACATCCTACATATGTACGTGGTTTTACTATACTACAACATGCTTATGTAAGCGTCCTGACCCACTGTTAGCCTGCATATACTTTCAGAAATTAGGGTTTCTAAAAATTCAACCTTCTGGCCCTTCAAAACCTTTTTGCCTCTATCACATCCACTTCTGATCTTGTCACTGCACTCTAACTTTCACTACTTAATCTGTACCATAACCAATAAAAAAACATATCTATGCCATCCAACAAACTATGCATGCTCCTCATGCATACACAATTATATATCATGGAAATCTCTCAAACAGAACATAACTGAACTACTCAACCGACCAACTACCATATTGAAACATCAATACAACCATACAAAGAATGCCTCAAGCATTCAGATACCATGGGAAAATCTAAGCATGAAGAAAACATATAACCAGACCATATCTTATGTATCAGATCTGAACTAGTAGACCACTATTATGGTATCTTGCTTCATACTTCAGGAACTTGTCACTGACACTTGCTCACGATTCTATGGATATTCTCTCATGTGCGCTCCCTATTATATTTTCATATCGCGTATGTACGCACCCTATTGTACTAATAGCCCACATATGTATGCACCCTATTATCTTGATAGCCCGCGTACATCTCATAAACTAGGGTTTTTAAGTATTTTTGAAACTCTAAAACTTTCATCGTCAATACCTCAGACTTACAGAACTTCTGATGCGTCCATGAGTACCTGTAATGAATCTTTCACCAAGAATAGATCTTCAATATACTGAAGATATTCACATACAAAAGAGACCCTTTCTCTCTTATTTATACTTCTCCAAGTAGCTTCCTCATATAACCAACTCCAACCCACTTCCTTCTTTTAGGGGCTAACTGACTTCTAACAACTTTATCCACTTCTAACTCACTTTGTCCACTTCTAAACCACTTTTCTACAAATAGTAAATTCTCCACTTCTATTTGCAACTAATTTATTTTTAATTGTTTTCTTATTGCAACCACTTAATCCATGACTAACCACTTTGAGTGGTCAAGTTTCTTCTAGGATCTTCTAGAATCAATTTGAATTCTTTGACCTTCTAGGGCTTCTAGACAACACATGAGGGTTCTCCAAATTCACATGGCCATAACTCTCTAAGCATGAAGAGTTATGTGACATTCCACATATCAATGGAAATGACATGATGAGCACTATCCATATAGGGTAATCTCACTTACAATTTCATGTATCTTCATTACAATATTCCACAATCAATCCTTGGGTTCCTTAACCACACATCTTAGGATGAATCAATTACTTAACCATTTGGACTTCACAAAGAGTCTTCCCATGAGGGATTTCACCATAAGGAGGCCACTTTCGAGTTCATCCATTTGGTACTTCCTATCAACCATGACAAGAAAAAAATGACCAACCTTTACATCATACCATCTATACATCAATCCATGACAATACATCACTATGAAACCACAAGACATATTTGACATCAATTACATCTATGACAACATAGGACATCAATCAATACATCAATATTACTATGACTAGAAATAAATTCTTTGACATCAATGACAACATAATGCAACAGAAAACAAAGCTTGGATCTAGAACATCTATGGAGGGAGAATTCTAGAGCATAGTGGAGTGTTTTTGGAGCTTTTTGGAGATAAATATTGAAGAGTCGGGTTGTCAGGATTGAAGAGTGAAATCCTATGTGAGTTGCATTGTAAAAACAAGTGTTTGTTGGTAGTTTGTCCAACAACAAATTCCCTTGAGTTTCCATATGAAATATTTTTGGTTATATGTGCTAGAGATGCCTTGTTAAATGGATGGGACACTCAAGGGATTGATATCAATGAAGGGGTACATTCCTTGGGTTTGGTAGTGTTTACATGAAGTTTAATTTTTCCTATATTTGGAAGCTAAATCTTCATCTTTTCCTAAGTCGTGGAGCCACCCTTAGTCCAAAAAGGGAAATTTTAGCCTTCCGTTCCTTTTTGGGTTTTCGAGATTCAGTTTTTTCTCGAAGTATAATCTTCAACCATCTTATTTTCCTGGTGGAAAAACCCCGAAAACGCTTAGCTTATTAAAAAAAAAAAATTTAAAGGGGAAAGAAATAAAGGTCACCTTTTCCGTCTCTTTCCAAAAAGAACTCTTTAAACCCGAAGTTAATTAAGTTCCTAAACATGGTTATCATTCCCTTAATCTTTCATGATTCGGGTTTTTTCTTTCTAACAAAATGCTTTTGAACTCTCAACATTCAAACTCACGATCCTCACTTTTTCGAAAAAATTAAAAGGATAATTAATTATTGACCTGTTTTAATTAAATCCCTAATACGTGTCTTAGCGCCTTACTAATCTCATCGTGATTTCGTGACCCAGGGATTGCTTGTGACTTATCCCTTGAAAACAGGATCCCCAAAGTCTCGAAACATGAAATCGGGTTTTCTCTAAACAAGTTTTAAGTTTCAAGTTAATTCATTTTTAAAACAGGATTAGAAATAATTAAACTGCCTTTTGCATTTCAGGAATTGAAGAAGGCAGTGATTTTTGAAACTTCATTTTTGAAATCGCCGATATACGACGACATTAATAACGGATAAATGAAGATATTTTTCAACATGAAAGCGTATCTCTAAGCATATATTTCCATTAAAAAGCATTAATTTTTCGTCGTCTACGTCTGTAAACTCGCTTTAACGTGAAATTGAAGGTTAAGAAAGTCTTATGTTTGAACTTCATAGCTATCTTTTACATTTGTTGCATGTCACGTTTACCTGGTCTTATACGCACTTTCTCTATAAAGAGGTTTCTGATCCGGCACAGGTAGGCACCTAAGAAGGCACCCAAGAAAAGAGAAGAGATTACATAAGGCTCGAGTCCAGATATTAACGTTATATTTGATACAACACCACATGCCATCGATTCCATAAAGTCCTGGAGACAGATTTGCGAGACTCTGGATTATGAAATTAAAAATTTCCCTCATGACGCAGAAAACAAGCTTCACGATATAGCAGAGTCCAAACTCCACAAAATAGCTACACCAGCACGGCTTACAACTTATAATGACATGATCAATTGGGCCTTAGAGAGAATTGACATATAGATGAGGAGCATTTTGGACAACCAAGGGGTCGTCATTGGCTCTTTCAGACTGGAACATGTACAAGTAATGTATAAATCAAACCAAACCTATCCTGACATAATCAAGGACTAGTGGAGAAACGAGGGAAAATTCAGGGATGACACCCATGTTATTTAAGCCACAGCCTCATTGAATGATTCTATGATTTATGTGGTGATGATGTTATGCATACTATTCGGTAAGAAAAGTCCCACCCATTTCCCTGCAGAGTGGGTACCTCTTTTTCACGAGGCAGCTGAAGATTACAGCTTCAACTGGGATAAGATTTTATCTGATAACATGGCAAAGAAGGTCATGGAATATCACACTGCAATATCAAAAGGATGACCAATAAACTTTTATATTTCTACATACATAATGGATGCTATATTCTTCTCGACTCCTTTCCCTTTGATGAACTAGAGTTGGAATCCTACTTACCTGGAGCCAATTCATGAATATCATTCTAAACTTTGGGAAGAAAATGCCAAGGATTCATTCTATGAAGTTTGTCATTTCGTGGTGATACCACTACATCGGATGATGTACTATTGTGTGCCTCCCTACATCTCAGATTCTATCAAAAGAAACCTGAGGGCAATTGTTGACTGGTTCATAGAGGAGAATTTTTCATACATTAGAGTTTTCGGGTGTTCAATCCCCCCACACGCTCTATCAAAATTACTCCTTGATAGATTGGTGTGCAAGGAGGTGGCTCATCAAATAGTAGTAGGTGGAATTGGGATAGCACTAAAAGTGGCTCAAAAGAAATTTTGGCCAGTTTTTCCCGTTCAGATTGGGAAATTTTCATTACTCAACTTAGATCATTCCAAAGTTGAAGCGACAGTGCTAGAGGAAGTTAAATTGATAAACCTATAGCATAGGAAGAACAATCCTTACCAGTTGGTGGGAAAACACATGGCCCACTATAATATGAAGGCTTATGAACACGAGAAGTCCCCTTGTGACAACTTGTTCAAAGGGACTAAGACCTATGATGAGGTGTTAGAAAGGGTACATACACTGTCGTCTGACTTGCAAGCTAGTTTTCAGACATTCCAAAAGCACAGACGAAGCAGACTACCCAATGTGCTGCAAGGTGAAGCAATTACCCCTCCTCAGGAACAAGAATATTCTCCTCTAGGTTTCGAACAAGAAACACAAGACAAAGTCAATCTTGAAAAATTTCCTCAGGAGACTGAAGGATCTTCACAAAATGAAGAGGCCTTACAAACAGAAAATCTAGAGATGGAAGATGAGAGGAGGTCCAGTACACCTCCCGAGTCCCGTAAGTCTACTCCTCCTTCATCAACTACTGTTGATATAATTATACCTGAGGCTATGAGAGAAACAAGGTATATAGAGATAGGAAGTCCCATAACTTCCTTAACTTCTTTACAGTTCACCTTTGGACTCCCACATATGGGAGATATATATGTTGGTGATCTCACCCCTATTTCCAGAGATGAAATCCCTCCTTCCGATTATTTTTTTAGCAAGAAGAGGAAGGATATTGTAAGGCAAGAAATGCATATGAGAGAAGGGGGTATGATGAAGAAGCATAGGCTCTTGATAGATGGTGAGAAACTAGAGGAGGAGGATTTCGCTACAGAGGTAGCAGGCTCCATGGGATCCATGGAAACAACAAACATTCTTACTGTGGAGAGAATGAGAAAATGGATAAAGAAGAGTAACCACATGATAGCTCAATTGTAGGATCAGTTGAAGAATGCTGAGAAAAACATTAAAGAAGAGGTAGATAAAAGTCTGGAATAGGCCAAAGTTGCTGAAAGGCAAGAAATCCAGTCACTCAAAGCTAGCCTGGACGAAATGAGACAGAGGATACAAGTAAGTCAGGTACAGGTCACTCAACAGAGTGAGCTTGTTAATCAATTACAAGCTAAATTGAGTTTGACAGAAGGTCGGGTCGTAGACTTGAAGGATTTTCAAGCCCTCTCGTTAGAAGCCCATACAAAGATAGAAGTTGAGAAACAAAAATTGATATCCAAAATAGAGATCATCAAACGTTATTTTCAAGAGGCAAGCAAACTCTTGATAACATTATTTTACTAGAAAAAGAGGCTAACGCAACAAGGAATAATTTTCAGAAGGTAGTCGCATGTTGAGGGAACAGGGAGATGCCGAAATATTTAAAACTTTTTGTCACAGAACAGATAAGAGGAGACATTATGCTCAAAGTATGGGAAACAAACATAGTTGAAAACAAGGAGATAGTCAAAGAAATCAAATATGACTGTGAGGGAATCTTTGATTCTTTGGATAAGAAAGCATTAGGATTGGAAAGAAATGACTGCTCTGGACTACTAGGGCAGATAAACATTGTGAAACAACAACTGTACTACCAAGAGAGTTTAAAGGAGGTTCAAGAAGAAATTTCACAGCTGAGCGAGATCAATACCAATCATATATATAGATGGTTGATACGGCCTAATTTAAAGTTTCACATGATCAGATCTATCGATAAAGGTTTTGAAGACTAGTTTCCAAAAATAAAAATAAATTTTTATTTATTTGAAACTAACGATCTCCCGACACCACCCAGAATTATTGTTCATTTTTTAGAGAACAATGTTGAATGTATAGCTTCAAAAGGGGGAGAGACTTCAGCTAAGCAGTGAAATGTCGTTCGAAGTCTTATACTTTTGAAATGATAGACCAATGAAATGTTAATCATGTAATGGTTAAGGTTGCAGTTTTGTAACTATTTTTCCTTCGTTTTCCCAAAAAAATGGGAGATTGCTAACGATCAAGTAGTGATGATTTTTTATAAATTAAAGGAGAGAAGACTAACAAGAGGCTTTTTTGGATCTCTCTAAAAAGGGCATTTTTGACGAAGTAATTTTGAAGAGACTCTAAATTAATAGAAATGCAGATTGAAGATTCCAGATCTTGTCACCTCTGAGTTATGTGTTTTCTTGTCATCTCATCTTTCTTCCATATGTTTAACTGATGAATGCTTAGCTACAATTTAGTAAAACCTCTACTGTGGAAATTATTATTCTTGTTATTTCAATCATTTACAATTTTTCCTCTGTATCTGTTATCAATAGATACAAGACCTGTACATATTTAGATTTCAAAATCATATACTTCATTTATACTTTTCTCATTTCGTAGTTTTTTGTTACTATGTGAGATTCCTCTGAAATTGATGCCTCACTTTGCTAATAGTTTTATGTTTTTCTTCATATCATAAATGTTTCTTTTCTTTAAAATTTGACTCAGTTACAAGAAAAGGCCTACAATTTAGTCATCCTATTTATTTTGGTGTCGACATCATTCTTGTTGTATTGTGGAATAGAGATAACAAGCCTAAAAAGAAAACACGGGAATTGTTTCTTCTTTACTTTACCCTTCATGACAATACCAGTTGCAAGGCAGCCTAACATTGATCCCAACCTTTTGTATCAAACCAACATCGTTCTAAATTTATTTAACACTATATTACAAACAACAAATAACCGGGTTGAGTTAGAACATTCATGGGCGACAATTGAGAGAGATATTAGTATCCAGGAAAACTGGGAATTTCAACAGAGACAGTTGGGGAACCAATTATAGCCCTCATCTTCTTATCATATATTTTCTTATCATCGGCTCCCTCTGCCTTTTCAAATGCCTTTATAGTATACTTTAGTGCCTTAAAGTATAAAATCAGGAACAACATATTTTTGGCGTCGTTGTCGGGGAATGGAGTAACGAAGCTTTTTCCCTAGGAATAACGACATTGACACTTTCATTATTTGGTAGTGAACAAAGTTTGGAAACCTTCTAAGGCTACCTCTATATTTCACCTGGAAAATCCATTTTGTTTAAACTGGCTCTCAACTAGAAGAACACTAGGAAGAATCCAGATGACGAGCATATTTTTCCTTTTTCCGATCCAGAAAAAATTCTAAAATCAAGAAGACACTTCCGACAGACTGTCTCATCAACAAATAAAAATTATCAACCTAAATACTCACATAATGACTCTGAAGATCAACAAGGTGAATTAAGTATTCCACCCATTTATGGGGAGTACTTCGTTGACAAAGTGACATCCCCCGAATCAGATTTGGTTCTGCCCGTTTTTGAGACAGAAGCTTTCTCAGTCGTTTCCCACACCAATAGAAAGAGAAGATCTATCTCACTTCCTACTGCGACAGATTCTCCCTTGCTTCTTGAAGTCCGTTTTCCCACCTCTCAAAACTCAAACAATTATCCCATATATCTCGATTCAACTTCTGTTGATTCTCCTATATTTTCACCCTGTGAATCTGAAGGAACTAGCCCACAATCCCCAAGATCCTTTTTCTCAAGTTTCATCCCCGTTGATAACCAAATTCTTGAAACCCTTCCTTATAACCCCCAAAATTTTATCGTTAAATCCATAATGGTCGTGGCTGGAGCAGGTGGGGTGGGAGGTGTTGTCGCAGGTGGTCCGAGAATAGGAGTAGGCGGCCAAGCACCGCCTCTTCGGATATTCACAAAGGTTGTTGTGAGATATGCTCCTCTGGTTCTACCGATCCCTCTCCATTATTTACCAGAAAATTACATGAAAAACATCCCCAAGTTCATAGGAGAGGGCGATTTAACGGCAGTCGAACACATAAATGTTTTTGATCAATTCACCGACATTCTTTGATTGGAACATGAATATGTTTACTCCAGAGTCTTGGTTCAAACCTTTGAAGGGAAAGTAAGAACCTGGTTTCGAGGCTTAGAGGCTAGATCCATACTGTTATATGATGAACTTGAAAACGCTTTTATTAGATAGTGGGTTGAGCGGAAAGACCATCTTTATTATCTAACCGAATTTGGATCTCTTCAAAAGAAAAACTCTGAATCAGTCCTTGAGTTCACCCAATGATTTAACAAATTGTACAACAAGATCCCAGCCGAGGTCAAACCCTCACAGCCTGGGGAGAAAGTGACTTTCATTGGATATTTCGACCCTAATTTCTCCCTATTATTAAGGGATCGAAGATTAGTAGATCTCACCAAGATGCAAGATGATTCCTTGGAAATCGAATCTAACATGATGGCATCAATAAAACTGAAAGACAAATTTAAGACTGGAAAAAAAGAAATAAGGAGATACAGGGAGCAAGGAGGACCCTCTGGATCAGGAAGGTCCTCAGAAGATAAGATGGACGATACGGCTAGAATCATCAAAGAATTGTCAAACAAAATATCGAGAATGGAACTTGATCAAGCTAAAAATGAACATAACCCTAGAAAGGAATTCAGGAAGAACCCTAATCCTCAAAACCACAAAAAACAAATTAAGAACGAAGATAAAAAAATACAAGCCCCTTTTAAAAGTGAAAACTTTATAGGAGGGAAAGATTTGGAGGATTTCAAGGAGTTAGAAGAGGATATAGACAATATTGGTGAAGACTTCTCACAACCTTATATAACAAGATGCGATTGTGAAAAGTCTCTGACTTCAAATTATAGGACTGAGAGTAATGAGAACAACAATGTCTTAGAAGATTAGACTTATCAGGGAATAATGGATGGTATAATGGCCGAGCTCCACCAGAAGTATAACCTAAGACCTAGAAACATGGTTTCCTCAACCACTCCAGTCAAAAAGATATTGTCGAGGGTTGAAAAAGATGTACCAGTTTCGAAAAACATTGAAGAAAGGGATGAAGGGACTAAGATGGCTAACATACAGTCTAATAAAACAAAGACAGTGGAAATGCCACCCTTAAGAATGCAGAAAATAGACACCCCTATTACCGAAACAAAGGCCCCTAAGCCAAATAAAGATGAAGAGAAAGGGTCGAAGGTTCAAAACATGGAAATCAACAAAACCATTGGAATTTTTAACCTAGAAAATGAAATCAATAAGATCAAAATTCCTATTCCTTTTGTCAAATTGGCCAAAAATCCGATATATCGAAAACAAATTGATAAAATGATTAGAGTTTCGAAAAATGAGAGTCAGGATGATGTTATAAACTTAGAGGATGAAAATCCTAACATAATTTTTGGCCCACACTTTGAAGGTGCCAGAGACACCGTAGCTCCTTTCTACATCACTTTGACTGTTTTCGATCATCTGCTCCATAACTGCATGTTAGATTCTGGGGCCTCTCACAATGTGATGCCTAAAGAAATCATGGACAGACTTGGCCTTGAAATCACTAGGCCTTATGGAGATTTATATTCTTTTGATTCAAGGAAATTCAAATGTATAGGTATGATAAAGGACTTAGTAGTAAACCTTGCAAAGGTACCTTCAAAAAGTGTTTTAATGGATGTAGTTGTTGCAGATATACCCCCAAAATATGGCATGATCTTGTCCCGATCTTGGGGTGTCAAACTTGGAGATTCCCTTCAACTTGATATGATGTACACAAGAATTCCAGTTTTCGAGGGGCAGTTCACGTGGATGTACAGGGAAACTAGGTTAGCATTTACAGTTAGTGATCCTCTCAGCCCAAATAATTATCCTGTATATATTGTTGATGAGGATTTAGGTAATTGTATATTATCTTTAGATGGTGATGTATATGTGTGTATAGAAGAAATTTGTACAGGAAATAAAAAATAAAAAGAACAAATAGAACAGGAGGTGTGTAACATTGGTGTTTGGAAAATGTTTTTTGACAGTGCCTCATCTTATATTGGAGCTGGGACTGGAGTAATTTTTGTGGCACCTGATGACCAATTTGTTATTCCTTTCTCTTATAGGCTTCAATGGAACATAGACCACACCAATAACTTATGTGAGTACGAAGCCTTAGCATTAGGGTTAGAGGCCATTAGGAAAATGAAAATTAAAAACCTGGAAGTTTTTGGTGACGTAGAGTTGATCGTGAAACAAGTTAATCACCAGTACCAGGCCAAACATCCTAGGTTGAGGTCATATCAAAATTGTGTTTGGGACCTAATCGAAATTGTTTTTTCCTCTCTTAATATTCACTTCGTCCTGAGAGCAGAAAATCAGCAGGCGGATGCTTTAGCCAAAGAATCTTCAACTTTTGTACCTCCCACTTCTTTCAAACTTAAATATCATATAGATATGAGACATAGACCTTCAATACACAATAACATACAACATTGGCAATTCTTTGAGGATGATGAACATCTCCGAATTTTTTTAGAAACAATAGATGATTTCGTTGAAACCCATGCTGACTAAGAGAACCAAAATGATCCTATTTGGATCATTCAGGAAGGGGAATACCCCCAAGAGTTCCAGAATAAAATCACAAATCACCGAATGTTGGTTTTAAAAAATAATCAGATACCCAAGGGCCTGATTCCCTTAGAAAGGATTTTCAGTCATGATGGCATCCATTTCAAGACTACCTTACAGCCTAAACCAGAGGAGGTGAAAGATTGAAATATAGGTACCGAGGAGAGTCCCAGACTGGTGAAAGTATCTAGGTACTTGTCCCCCGAAATCAAGAGTAAATATGCCAAGTTGCTTAAAAAATACAAAGATATTTTTGCCTGGTCTTATGACGAGTTGAGAACTTATGATATGACTATCATGGAACATAAAATTCCACGAAAAATAGGTGTCAAACCTTTTAGACAGAAACTCAAGTAGATTAATCCTATCTTGTTACCGGTGATAGAAAAAGAAATAAAAAAAATCCTGGATGCTAAAATCATAGTTCCACTCAGAGACTCTAAGTGGGCAGCCAATTTGGTCCTAGTAAGAAAGAAAAACAGTGAGATCAGACTGTGTGTCGATTTCAGAAACCTGAATCGATCATCACTCAAAGACAATGACCCATTTCCTAAGATGGATCATTTTTTAGAAAAAGTAGTTGGAGCTAATCGGATGTCTATGATTGATGGTGTTTCGCGTTGCAATCAGATCAGAGTGCATCAGGACGATAAAGAAAAAAATGCTTTCACTACCCCTTGGGGTAATTTTATGTACGATAGAATGTGCTTTTTTTAATGAATGTAGTGGCCACTTTTTAGCGAGCCATGGATATCTCTTTCGTGGGTGAAAGAGATAAATTCGTCTTTATCTATATTGATGACTTGACTGTGTTCTCCAAGTCCGATGTGGAACATCTAACTCACCTTAAACAAACCTTTGAGAAATGTCATAAATTTGGTTTGTCACTCAACCCTAAGAAATCCCATTTCGCGATGCGAGAAGGTAAACTGTTGGGCCATATTTTGTCTAAAGAGGGGATCAAAATTGATCCAAAAAGAGTTGAAGCAATAAACACTATAAATTTTCCTAGAAAAGTAAAAGAAATTCAGTCTTTTTTAAGAAAAATAAATTTCTTGAGGAGATTCATCCCCAACTTCGCTGAGATTATGAAATTGATAACAGATATGCTAAAAAAGGACAACAAGGTGAGGTGGACCAGTGAAGCCAAATCACAATTTCAAAGCAACAAGAAGGTAATAAGTGAAGCACTGGTCCTAGCAAGTCCAGATTACACGAAAGAGTTTCTGATTTTTTCTTTTTCTTCAGAACATATTATTGCAGCTGTGTTGTTACAAAAAAACGAGGAAAGTTTTGAGCGACCTATTGCGTTTTTTAGAAAAATCCTCAGAGATGTTGAGTTGAAATATGATATAATGGAGAAACAAGCCTATGCAATGGTGAAAGCTCTCAAGGATTTCAGAACTTACGTGTTACATTCAAAGATCATTTCTTAAGTACCCTATATCTTTGTTAAAGATATCCTGGTGCAACTAGATAGCGATGGAAGAAGAGGTAGGTGGTTAGATAAGATCCAGGAGTTCAACATAGAGGTAAAACCAACTAAAATTATCAAAGGTCAAGGTTTGGCCAAATTGCTTGCTGAATCAAATTTAAAAGCACTAGGGATAGAGCAGTTGCAAGAGAACGAACGATTCCTCAAAATTGATGGGCTTGATATCACTGAACCTATAGTCGAAATCCAAGATAAGTTTTATGCTTCAGCCTGGTATCACGACATTGTCCATTACCTACTCACGCTTCAATGTCCTGGTGAGTTAACCTCGTCAAAATATAGGACGCTAAGTTACATGCTGTAAAATATTGTATCATAGATACTAAATTATATTGGAAAGATCCCTTGGGTTTCCTACTGAGGTGTTTAGTCGAAACTGAAACATAAGGAGTTATAGAGGAATTCCATGTCGGAGTATGTGGAGGACATCGCACGTGGTGAGCAACAGCGTATCAAATCTTGATAGCCAGATACTACTGGCCCAGATTGTTCATAGAAGTGAACACTAAAGTTTGAAATTGTGTCCCATGTCATTTTCTCTCAGGCAAACAGAATATCCCAGCTTTACCCCTTATTCTAGTTAAAACTGAAACCCCTTTTCAGCAATGGGGACTCGATTTCATTGGAGAAATCCATCCACACTCCAGCGTGCATCACAAATGGATCCTAACTGCTACTGATTACTTCACAAAATGGGTGGAATCTATTCCCACAAGAAATAAAACCGATTCGATAGTAATCATTTTTTTGGAAGATAATATTTTATCCAGGTTTGGTTGTCCCTGGAAAATAGTCATTGATAACGTGCAAGCATTCAAGTCAATGGCTATGGTAATTTTTTGCCTAAAATATAATATCGTCCTAGGACACTCAACAACTTACTATCCACAAGGAAATGGTCTAGCTGAATCATCCAACAAAAGTCTGATTGTTGTGATAAACAATGTCCTTACAGAAAACAAGAAAGCATGGCATGTCCATTTAAAATATGCTCTATGGGCCAATAGAATAAGCACTAAAAGAGCAATTGGGATTTCCCCTTTCCAAATGGTATATGGCACTGATGTCATTTTACCAATAAATCTTTCTCTTCCAGTAATGAAACTTTGGCAGGATTCAAATGAAGAACCCAATGACGTTACCAGGAGAATAAACCAACTAGTCGAAGTTCAACAAAATAGGGCCGAAGTAAATGAAAGGTTGCAAAGGTATCGGGATAAAATGAAATCCTTATTCGATCAGAAAGTGAAATATAGAGGATTCCTCCCTCGCGACTTGGTCTTAAAATGGGAAGCTAGAAAAGAAGACGCTGGAAAACATGGCAAATTCGATCCAATCTAGTCCGGTCCATACAAAATTTCGGACTTGGAAGGAAAAAATACTTGGTTACTAGAAAAATTGGATGGAAACATACTTAATGCCCCTGTAAATGGGAAACATCTTAAACACTTCATGCAGTAATGTGTTTCTAAATCACCATTGTACATATCGGTTTGTTTTCAAAAATAAAAAATAAATAAATAAAAAAGAAAAAAATAAAAATTATATCTATATATCTATATCTATATCTATATATATAGATATATGTATGTATATAAAATAAAATAAATAAAAGTTTCTTCCATGCCAGTTCCTAAGGATTATAATGTTATGTTATTCGCAGGTAAAGTTTCTCACGAGACAATGGATTTGAGGTACTGAAAGGTGACATGCGCAGGTATTCCTATCAAGTCTCCCACAATGAAAAAGGTAATGAACGAATTACCTTCAAGCTATAAATATAAGAAGTTGATAAAGGTATGAAATCCCATTTTAAAATTCCGGATAAAAGCTCTAAGAAGTACGAAATAAATCATCGATTTATTTTTGTAGAAAAAAAAAGATCAATCAAAGAAATTATTGAAGTATTATAAAACAGAAGGGACTTAAGAGAATGTTGTAAAGGATACTTAAGAAAATCTCTAAGAACAACCATATGTACAACAATTTTTCTAAACCCCTTTAACCCCCTCCTTGGCCACAATAAAGCCTTTTCTTGCCTGATTGTGAAGTTTCCTGAGAACGGAGGAGTCTCGCATTGGTCATGAAGACTCTCGAACAAACTTTCAAGAAAGAGAGTAGGTTGTGTTTTTAGTTCTTTGAATTTGGTTGGATCATAAACATGTCTAGATTAATCCTAACCTTATTAGTTATCCTAATAGGAATAACTGATTGGTTTGGCTCAAGGAAGTTCCCTAGACTAAAGGTCAAAAAGTTTCCATTAAGAAGTTCTTTGAAGCCCTTGATTTTTGAAGGTAGGTAAGAAGATTGACTGAGAGAGATTTAAATGAGTTGATAGACTTTGGTTCTTTTCAAATAGATACCTTCCTGAGTGTATTGCATACTCATTGATTTCCCCCACTTAAAAAATATATATAAAAGATTGAATACAGACAGATGGTGAAAGGAAATTCAATATTGATTGCCCTCATCTGGTTCAAAGAGATGAAGAAAGGAAATTCATGCTTATTGATTTTCCTCATCTCAACATTTAAATGCTTGCAAAAAATGAGGTGGTGAAAGGAAATTCAATGTGGGAAGTAGGATAACTTCACCGGGGTACTAAACAAGCTCGCTGGAAGTCAAGAAATATCCTCGCATCTGATGAAAGATGTTATACGCGAGTTAAAAGATACTCTGGTAATTTCTCTTCTTTTCAAATGGATTTTATCATAGGTTTCTAAGATCTCCTTGTTGGACAAAGTGTAAATACTTACCTTGATGCAAACAGAATCACAAGAAGCCTGATAAGATGGTTAATTTGGTTTTGATTATCTTACACACATTTGAGGTTAGTTTCAGGATAAGAAATCTATTGAAAACCTAGCTCGGGATAGTCAGAAGTTTTTGTTTTTGAAAAGTTTTCAAGGTTAATGTTGAGACCCTGATCTTGTTCGATCTTTCTCATTATTTCTCTCACAGAGCCAAGTTTTTGACCCCATTACCCAATGAAGGCACTTGGTCTACGTGTTCTTCTCGTCCCACAAGGAGACAGGATCCCTAGATGGAGCCTAATGTTTACACAAAGTTTAATTTTTCCTACCTTTGGAAGCTAAAGCTTCATCTTTTCCCAAGTCATGGAGCCGCCCTTAGTCCAAAAAGGGAAATTTGAGCCTTCCGTTCCTTTTTGGGTTTTCGAGATTCGGTTTTTTGTCGAAGTATAATCTTCAACCATCTTATTTTCCTAGTGCCAAAATCCCGAAAACGCTTATGTAAAAAAAAAAATTAAAGGGGAAAGAAATATAGGTCACCTTTTCCATCGCTTTCCAAAAAATGCTCTTTAAACCCGAAGTTAATTAAGTTCCTGAACATGGTTATCATTCCCTTAATCTTTCGTGATTTGGGTTTTTTCTTTCTAATGAAACACTTTCGAACTCTCAACGATCAAACTCACGATCCTCACTTTTCCAAAAAAATTAAGAGGATAATTAATTATTGACCTGTTTTAATTAAAGCCCTAATACATGTCTTACCGCCTCACTAATCTCATTGTGATTTCGCGACCTGGGGATTGCTTGTGAATTATCCCTTGACAAAAGGATCCCAGAAGTCTCATAACGCGAAATCGTGTTTTCTCTAAACAGGTTTTATTTTCAAATTAATTCATTTTAAAAACAGGATTAGAAATAATTAAACCGCCTTTCGCATTTCGGTAATTGAAGAAGGAAGTGATTTTTGAAACTTCAGTTTCGAAATCACCGATATACAACGACATTAATAATGGATAAATGAAGATATTTTTCGACATGAAAGCATATCTAGGCATATCTTTCCATTAAAAATCATTAAGTTTTCATCATCTGCGTCTGTACACTCTCTTTAACACAAAATTGTAGGTTAAGAAAGTCTTATGTTTGAACTTCATAGTTATCTTTTACATCTGTTGCATGTCACGTTCACCTGGTTTTATACACACTTTCTCTGTAAACAGGTTTCTCATCCAACACAGGTATCATGGTGCCTAAGAAGGAACCCAAGAAAAGTGAAGATATTGCAAAAGGCTCGAGTCCAGATGAAGACATTATATCTGATACAACACCACATGCCATCGATTCCATAAAATCCTGCAGACAGATTTTCGATACTTTGGATTATGAAATTAAAAATTTCCCTCGTGATGCCGACAACAAGCTTCACGATATAACGCAGTCCAAACTCCACAAAACAACTACACGGACATGTATTATGGCTTATAATGACATGATCAGTTGGGCCCTAGAGCGAACTGACATACAGATGAAGAGCATTCCGGATAGTCGAGGCATCATCATTGGCTCTTTCAGACTGGAACATGTACAAGTAATGTATAAATTATCCCCCAGTCCCAAGAATGTTTATAATCAAGAATTTGTGAGTAATTTTCAAAGAAAAGAATGTTTGGAGGTAGACTAAACCTATCCTGACATAATCAAGGACAGGTGGAGAATGAGGGAAAATTCAGGGCTGACACCCATGCTATTTATGCCATAGCCTCATTGAATGATTATATGATTTATGTGGCGATGATGTTATGTAGACTTTTCTGTAAGAAAAGTCCCACCCATTTCCATGCAGAGTGGGTACCTCTTTTGCACGAGGCAACTAAAGGTTGCAACATCAATTGGGATAAGATTTTATTTGATAACATGGCAAAGGAGGTTACGGACTATCAGACTACAAGATCAAAAGGCCGACCAATAGCCTTTTATATGTCAGCATACATCATGGATGCTATATGCTTCTCGACTCCCTTCCCTTTGATGAACTGGATTTGGAATCCTACTTACCTGGAGCCAATTCATGAATATCATTCTAAAATTTGGGAAGAAAATGCCAATGATTCATTCTATGAAGTTTGTCATTTCGTGGTGATACCACTACATCAGATGTTGTATGCTTGTGTGCCTCCCCGCATCTCAGAGTCCATCACAGGAAACCTCAAGGCAGTTCCTGACTGGTTCATAGAGGAGAAATTTTCATACATTAGAGTTTTCAGGTGTTCAATCCCCCCACACACCCTACCAAAATTCCTCCCTAATAAACTGGTGTGGAGGGAGGTGACTCATCAAATAGTAGCAGGTGGAATTGGGATAGAACTAAAAGTGGCTCAAAAGAAATTTTGGCCAGTTTTTCCCGTTCAGATTGGGAAATTTTCATTGCTCAACTTAGGTCATTCCAAAGTTGAAGCGACAGTGCTAGAGGAAGTTAAATTGGTAAACCTCGAGCATAGGAAGCATGATCCTTACCCATTGGTGGGAAAGCACATGTCCCACTGTAATATGAAGGCTTATGAACACGATAAGTCCCCTTGGAAACAACTTGTTCAAAGGGACTAAGACCTATGAGGAGGTGTTAGAAAGGGTATAGACACTGTCATCCGACTTGCAAGCTAGTTTTTAGACCTTCCAGAAACACAGATGGAGCAGAATGCCCAAAGTGCTGCAAGGTGAAGCAATTACCCCTTCTCAGGAACAAGAAGATTCTCCTCCAGGTTTCAAACAAGAAACACAAGATAAACTCAATCCTGAAAACTTTCCTCAGGAGACTAAAGGATCTTCACAAAATGAAGAGGCATTACAAACAAAAAACCTAGAGACGGAAGAAGAGACGAGGTCCAGGACACCTCCCAAGTCTAGTAATTCTACTCCTCCTTCATCACTTGTTGTTGATATCATTATACCTGAGGATATGGGAGAAACAAGGTCTACAGATCTAGGAAGTCCCATAACTTCCCTAACTCCTTTACAATCCACCTTTGGACTCCCACAGATGGGAGATATATATGTTGGTGACCTCACCCATATTTCCAAAGATGAAATCCCTCCTTCTGATTAATTTTTCAGCAAGAAGAGGAAGGCTATTGTAAGGAAAGAAATGCATATGAGAGAAGGGGGTATGGTGAAGAAGCATAGGCTCTTGATAGATGGCCAGAAACTGGAGGAGGAGGATTTCACTACAGAGGTAGTAGGATCCATGGGATCCATGGAAAAAACACACATTTTTACTGTGGAGAGCATGAGAATAAGGATAAAGAAGAGTAACCACATGATAGCTCAATTGCAGGATCAGTTGAAGAATGCTGAGAAAAACATTAAAGAAGAGGTAGATAAAAGTATGGAATAGGCTAGAGCTACTGAAAGGCAAGAAATACAGTCACTCAAAGATAGCCTAGACGAAATGAACCAAAGGAGACAAGTAAGTTAGGTATAGGTCACTCAATAGAGTGAGCTTGTTAAACAATTACAAGCTAAATTGAGTTTGACAGAAGGTCAGGTCGTAGACTTGAAGGATTTTCAAGCCCTCTCGTTAGAAGCCCGTACAAAGATAGAAGCTGAGCAACAACAATTGATCTCCAAAATAGAGATCATCCAGTGTTATTTTCAAGAGGCAAGAAAATCTCTTGATAACGTTATTTTACTAGAAAAAGAGGCTAAAGAAGAAAGGAATACTTTTCAGAAGGCAATCGCATGTTCAGGGAACAGGGAGATGTCGAAAGATTTAAAACTTTTTGTCACATAACAGATAGGAGACATTATGCTCAAAGCATGGGAAACGAACATAGTTGAAAACAAGAAGATAGTCAAAGAAATCAAAGATGACTGTGAGGGAATCTTTGATTCTTTGGATAAGCAATCATTAGGATTGGAAATAAAT
The DNA here is from genome assembly GCA_009831015.1 of Picea engelmannii. Lineage (NCBI taxonomy): Eukaryota > Viridiplantae > Streptophyta > Pinopsida > Pinales > Pinaceae > Picea > Picea engelmannii. Next base: position 865,366 of record ML778064.1, read on the forward strand.
GACTGCTCTAGACTAATAGGGTAGATAAACATTGTGAAACAACATTTGTACTACAAAGAGAGTTTACAGGAGGTTCAAGCAGAAATTTCATAGTTGAGCGAGATCAATACTAATCAGATAGATAGATGGTTGATCCAGCCTAATTTAAAGCTGCATGTGATCAGATCTACCGATAAAGGTTTTGAAGACCAGTTTCCAAAAATACAAAGAAAGTTTTGATCTATTTGAAACTAAAGATCTCCCGACACCACCTAGAATTTTTGTTCATTTTTTAGAGAACTGTGTTGAATGTATAGCTTCAAAAGAGGGAGAGACTTCAACTAAGTAGTGAAGTGTCATTTGAAGTCTTATACTTTTGAAATGATAGACCAACAAATTGTTAATCATGTAACGATTAAGGTTGCAGTTTTGTAACTATTTTTCCTTCTTTTTCCCAATGAAATAGGAGATCGCTAACGATCAAGTAGTGATGATTTTGTATAAATAAAAGGAGAGAAGATTGACAAGAGGCCTTTTTGGATCTCTCTAAAAAGGGATTTTTTTACGAAGTAATTTGGAAGAGACTCTAAATTAATAGAAATGCAGATTGAAGATTCCAGATCTTGTCACCTCTAAGTTATGTGTTTCCCTGTCATCTCATCTTTCTTTCATATGTTTAATTGATGAATGCTTAGCTACAATTTAGTAAAACCTCTACTATGGAAAATATTATTCTTGTTATTTAAATCATTTACATTTTTTCCTCTGTATCTGTTATCAATAGATACAAGACCTGTAGATATTTAGATTTCAACATCATATGCTTCATTTATACTTTTCTCATTTCATAGTTTTTTGTTACTATGTGAGATTACTCTGAAATTGATGCCTCACTTTGCTAATAGTTTTATGTTTTTCTTTATATCATACATGTTTCTTTTCTTTAAAATTTGACTCAGATACAAGAAAAGGCTTGCAATTTAGTCATTTTATTTATTTGGGTGTCGACATCATTCTCGTTGTATTGTGGAATAGAGATAACAACCCTTCATGACAATACTTGTTGCAAGGTAGCCTAACATCTAGCCCATATTTTTTTATCAAACCAACATCGCTCTAAATTTATTTAACACTATCTTACAAACAACAAATAACCGGGGTGAGTTAGAACGTTCATGGGTGACAATTGAGAGAGATATAAGTATCCAGGAAAACTGGGAATTTTGACAAAGACAGTTGAGGAACCAACTATAGCCCTCATCTTTTTATCATATCTTTTCTTATCATTAGAGACTTAAAGTATAAACTCAGGAACAACAGGTAGGTCAATAGGAAGAGATATGGTGGATAATTAGGATAGTTGTAGGAGAATATCAGTGGGTTGTGGGATTTATGAGTTTTGAGTGGAAAATGAGAGACAAACCTCTTATATTGATTCAAAAACGAAGGTATTACTGATAAATCACAAGTTAGTTTAATGTACTTTTTGCATCGGATCGTCAAGAATGTGAAATACATAAACTTGTTATCTTGTTTGTGTAATATCAAATGTGACTTTTAATTGATGCTTATTAATGTATAAAGAGATCAGCCATTAATAGTCATGTTGCAAATGAAGAGAATAGAACAACAAAATAGAAAGAGAAACAGAGAGAAGAGGTTGATAACGGAGTTCACCAAACGTTGGCTACGTCTCTGGGCTCGCATCCAAGTGGAGGACCCCTTTATTGCTCTTTAAAATGTTCAAAGTTCTCTCAAAATGATATTTTATATTACATTACATGCTTCATGTCTTCTATGAAAGACCTCCTTGCTTAGATTCATGCATGCACCATCAAAATCCTCTCAACAACATGAGAAAAACGCCTCTGAAAACATGAGAAAAGGCCAAATTTTACAAACTGCTCCTTCAAAAACCTGCATCAAAAAGTCTCCTACAAGCTTCAAAAAGCATGGTTCTTATATTTTTCAAGGCTCAGATGAGGAATCCCAACTTCCCTCAAGATCTGGCCTCTTTATGGGATCAAATCCCCCTTCAAATGGCCTAAAATCCTCAAAAAATCCATTTTTCGGGCATGATATCAGGCAACAATCACCTCTGTAATGTTTAAAAACCACTTGTAAACCAAAAATGCAGAGTGGAAAGACAGGGCATGCCCCCCCTTTACCAGGTCAAATCGGGCCACATGGCCAAGTTCCAACACTCCAAGTACTATGTGCCAGCCCCCTCAACTATTAGCTCCTGGTTTTGGGGCGCCTTCCATGGGATTTGGGCTAATCTGCCCTTGGGTGCCCCTAGAATTAGCCCTTGGATGCACTCCTGTAATGAAACCACGTGCTGGGGCTTAGCCCTAGCCCCCTTGCGCCCTCCTTTGGATATTTGACCCCAAAGCTATAGGAAAGTGGGTTTTTTTCATAAATTTGACTTTTGGCAGGTTGGTAATTGAACTTCTCCAAAGACTTGGAGCTATCCATGGGTGAGAGGTTCGAATCCCATGGACCCCCAAATAATTTTTATATGCCAACCAGTAGTGAAGTGACATGTGGCTGCCCATGTCTGGGCCATGTGGCACTTATTCATTTTCCAGTTGACCATTGACTTTTGCTATAGAAGAGTCTGATTGTCATGCGATATTTTTCACATCCGGAGTCGGTTTTGAGGAAATGAATATATGGACACAATCACCGCAACGATCTGGTCACGATGGAATTGGTTTCATCCAATTATAAGAACTTTGATTTTTGAGCATTTTCTGAGCTTGGGGAGCCTTTTGGATCATTCCTCCCCACTTTGGAAGCTTTTGGACCACCAAAAGTTTGCTTTTACTTAGTTAATAAGTGAGGGTACTGCCTCCCCACTTTGTCCTATATCATCCATCCTCTCTGTTGGGATAATGATCACTTGATTAATCACAACAAACATGAACACCGAGATAGCATTGTTTATCAAAGTAATCATTTCATTTATCGCACAATCATCTATATTCTTTGTCACACTTTGCAGCCATACACCATTGAACAACAAAAAACTAATCAACAATACTGAGTATGCAAATGAAAATGAAAAAACATGCTTCCCCTTTTGAACAGGAACATTAATCGAAGTATGCAGTTGAACCTTATGTTGTACATCTGGTGACACTTCATGATTGTTTGAAACATATGGAATCATCTCATGTTTAGAATCACTAACTTCATGTTTTGTTACATACATAAGTGTTAAACTTCTGCTTGCATTTACCATTCTTTTTAACTGCCCTGTAGCTGCAAAGGACCTGTCAGTTTTCATGCGATGAGCATGAACAATGTACTCCTTCCCATCTTTCTTGAAGCGATATTTATTTTCCTCCCTGTAGAATATGGCTTTCCTATCATAAAGGTATGGGCTTCCCAGTACAATTCCACATATATCCAGTGACACTATATCAAGATCTACTTCATCAACATAATTAGAAGTGATTGCAAACTTGATTTTACATTGCTTGGTTACTTTTAAATTGTTATCACCACATATCCATCCAATGGATATGGTTTAGGATGTGACTTAGTTTCAAGTCCCAAGTTATTCACAACATCTTCACTGATTAGATTGGCTTGTGATCCACTGTCTATAAGAGTATCAACTTTAACATTATGTGTTATAACCCTTATGTGGAAAAGTTCATTCCTTTTACACTCATCATTTTCATCAACTGATCTAGAAGAGCTAGAACTTGCAACAAAATTTATACCTCGGATTCCCATAGCTACAACCTGTGTCTCATCATCGGAATCTAATCCAAGATCCAATTGAACTGTCGCAACTGTGGTATTCTTCCTTCCATGTTTGAAAAACTTCTTTGGCTTCAAGTAAGGATGTAAGACACAACAAAGATATTCATCATGGCCTACTTTATTGCAATGCTTGCAAGTAGGCTTCTCTTTTCTTCCTGTGGTTGTCTTCTTCTCTTTACTTTTCCCTACATCCTTTCTTTTCCAAGTATCTGTAGAAACACTATGACCAACATTCCCTTTACTTGATTCAATGTGAATGGCGTGTACACATACTTCATCAAAGTTAGAAGCATTTAGCATAAAAATAGTGTGATTAAGATAAGAATGTAAACCACCAATATATTTTAGGAGTGTCTCTTGTGTATATAATGGAATACCCAAATTTAAAGCTTTCTTATGAAATATCTGAGTATATTCTTGTACACTTTGACCTTTTGATTGCCTTAAACATTGCCAATTCATCATTTCTTGTTGCATGTAAGCTAAAGGGTAAAACCGTTGTTTTAATGCAATAACAAAATCATTCTAGGAAGAGATTGTTTTACCACTTTTCTTAAGATCATCTATAGTTATACTTTCCCACCATATGAGAGCTATGCCTCCCATTTTGAGACTTGCTAGTTGGATCTTAGTTTCTTCATCAACAATCCTTTGTATCCTACAATAGACTTCTAATTGTCTCACCCAATTATCTAGCTTTTTTGCATCTAATTCACCATCATAAGTGGGTAATTGAAACTTTACATCTAACTTTAATAATGACATATCAAAAGAATGATGAGTTTTTTGCTTATCCTTGGAGGAATGTACACTTGCTTCATTATTAGATGATGAAGATGAAGGAGAAGAAGGTTCTGAAGGTCCACCACCTCCAACTCCTCCTTCTGCTCTTACCGAAGATTCACCTTCTTCATTGTCTCGAAGCCTTCATTGCCCTCTTTCATGATAAAGATCCTCTACCATGGATTTTATCAATTTAAAGGCCTCGAAGAAATCATCTTCAGTTTTGTAGGGACCCAATTTCTATGGAAAAGACATCTCTTGTTGATGCGGTCGCCTTTGAATCTCTGTGTCAAGAGCCTCAAGTTGGCCTTCTCCTCACTTGCATTTTTCTCTCGTGAGCATCCAATGCTTGCAATTCCTATCAAATATTCACAACCAAATGCTTTAATACCATAAACTTGATCCAAAAACAAAGGTATTACTGATAAATCACAAGTTGGTTTAATGTACTTTTTGCATCAGATCGTTAAGAATGCTAAATACATAAACTTGTTATCTTGTTTGCAGAATATCAAATGTGACTTTTACTTGATTCTTATTAATGTATAAAGATATCAGCCATTAATATTCATTCTGCAAATGAAGAGAATAGAACAACAAAACAAAAAGAGAAACAAAGACAAGAGGTTGATAACGGAGTTTACCAAACATTTGCTATGTCTCCGGGCTCACTTCCAAGTGGAGGACCTCTTTATTGCTCTTTAAAATGCTCAAAGTTCTCTTACAATTCTCTTTGTTGTTACATTAAATGATTCATGCCTTCTATTCAAGACCTCCTTGCGTAGATTCATGCATGCACCATCAAAATCCTCTCAACAACATGAGAAAAATGCCTCTCAAAACATAAGAAAAGGCCAAAATTTACAAATTTCTCCTTCAAAACCCTGCATCAAAAAGTCTCCTACAAGCTTAAAAAATCATGTTTCTTATATTTTTCAAGGCTCATATGAGGAATCCCAACTTCCCTCAAGATATGGTTTCTTTCTGGGATCAAATCCCCTTTCAAATGGCCTAAAATCCTCAAAAAATCCATTTTTTGGGCATAATATCAGGCAAAAATCACCTCTGTAATGTTTAAAAACCATTTTTAAACCAAAAATGCAGAGTATCCCCCAAGACAGGGCACACCCCCTTTACCAGGTCACATGGGGCCACATGGCCAAGTGTCAGCGCTCCAAGTGCTATGCGCTAGCCCCCTTAACTATTGGCTCATGGTTTTGGGGCGCCTTCCATGGGATCTGGGCTAATATGCCCTTGGGTGCACCCAAAATTATCCCTTGGACGCGCTCCTATAATGAAACCATGTTCTGGGGCTTAGCCCTAGCCCCCTTTCACCCTCCTTTGGATATTTGACCCCAAAACTATAGGAAAGTGGGTTTTTTTCATAAATTTGACTTTTGGCAAGTTGGTAATTGAACTTTTCCAAAGACTTGGAGCTAGCCATGGGTGAGAGGTTCGAATCCCATGGAACCCCAAATACTTTTTACATGCCAACCAGTAGTGAAGTGCCACGTGGCTTCCCATGTCTGGGCCATGTGGCACTTATTCATTTGCCAGTTGACCATTGACTTTTGCCATAGAAGAATCTGATTGTCGTGCGATATGTTTCACATCCAGAGTCTGTTTTGAGGAAATGAATATATGGCTAGAATCATCATGATGAGACGGTCGCGATGGAATTAGTTTCATCCAATTCTAAGAACTTTGATTTTTGAGCATTTTCTGAGCCTGGGGAGCCTCCTGGATCATTCATGGATTACTAGCCTTAGCTTGGGGGTGACTTGATGTTGAGATTTTGAAAAACATGCCTAAGGTTGGGTGGAATATCCATCCAAAGAAGTTGGTTGCACAAATAATTTGAAAGATAAGTGTTTTATCTATTTTATGTCTTGTATTTATGAGTTAAATTGTTGTGCATGAACTCTGTGTATTTGAGAAGAGTTTATATGTTTCTATATTGGTTCATTAGTTTCATTTCATGTCTATTTTATCATGTTGTAGATTCATATAAGTTATGGTAATAGACATCAATTAAATATGTATGTAAATCATATTTGGAAGCTACAACAAATTGAATTAGTTGTAAAATTTTTAATTTTAAAAGTATTCCGCACTGTAATGTTCCTCAGTTGGGTTGGGGGATGTTACATATTAAAAAAATGATATGGAGAGAAAATATTTCACATAGATACATTATTTACCCTGCAAAATCAAATGGTAAAACAAGCATTCAATGGTTGCTCATTCTATTTTGACAATCTATGGCTACAATGTATGTTGAAGAATCATGAGCCATTCAACAATTTATATAGCTCATTTTCCTTTGCATTCTCTCATAATGGCCAAGAAAAATACCCTTTGAGAGTGAAAGTTGATGACAAGATGTCTCCTATGTACGTCTCAAGATCATACAATCATTTCATGAGCCAGAGCGGCTCGTTTGATTCCTCTCTGGAATCTCCAATGAAAACCCATTCCATAGGTCCTTCTTCTCACTCACACAGTCCTTTGCACATGACCGTGATCTTCCCCGACTCAATTTTGGGTTTCGGGACTTTATCGTTCACGATGTCAAGATTTCCTTGTCCTCATGGACTCCCGAACTTTGAAATACCTATGTGCCCCCTTTTGGCCTTAGCCCCTCCTGGCTATGCCTTGGTCCATGTGACCGCTTCTTATAAGACCACAGCCTTACCTCCTTTCGGGGTTTCAGACTTTCCAATGCTGAAATGCATGGACACTTTGTCCACGGGATTCTCGATATCCCAATCCCCGTAATGTCGATAGATATCTTTCCTTTCGGGAAATCTCTTGAATGCTCTGATCTCCTCCACATGTCCCCCTATGATGGACGGACCTGATCGCTTCTCGCGATTTCGTGAATTCTGATGCTCGGGAAGTCTTGCACTCAGGATTCGCGAAACGCTGAACCTCGATGCACCGATTTGACTTTTCTATCGGGACTTTCCCCTATAATCTGGACCTTCAGCATGCGTCGCCAATAGATGGATGACTCTGATCCAATATCACGATTTTGGGGCTTGTGATACCCCAATGACATAATCCTCTATCAACTCGAAACCTCGGTAGCCGATATACCGACGGGTCATCGATTTTCACCACGTGTCCCCACAAACGGATGTCTCAGATTCAATCTTGGGATTTCTGCATGGAAAAATTCCCGATCTCCTGTCCACAGGATTTTCAATTTCCCGATATGTGAAACCTCGATGAGCCAACCGTCTCGTCGGGACTTCCAACCTCCTGTTCATGAAGCTAAACCTCATGCATCTCCTGTCAGATTAAACGACTGACGGGTATTTGGGTGAGATCCATTGGCTCACAATCTCCTCTTCTGTGTGCTCCTCCTTCTCCTTTCTAAACGTGGGAAAAAAAAACCAATGGTCCAGATCTCCTCGGTAGATCCGACGACAACTGTGCTCCCTCCTGAGATTCTCTCTCTTAAATCCTCAAAGGATTTTGACGTCTGCACTCCTGCAGAGTCCTTGCACGCGAAGTGCTACCTCTTCTGATCTTCTCCAAGTACTCAGACCCCCAAGGGATTGTATCCTTCTCCTTTTCCTACTGATGGAGAATTTAATGCCCTCCTGGCTATCCTTCTGCTCATGCAACCTATTGTTGAGTCCTCAGAGTGTTCAACAACCCTGTGAAGATCCCTTAGTGGACTCTTCCTTCAAATTCCAGAAATCAAAGAGTTCTCTTCTCCCTGTGCCTATCTGCACACTGTCTCTATGCCCTCTTGGCAGAGTGTCTTCTTCCAGAACTTCCAATAGTTTTGTCTCCTTCTGTGCACCCTATGCGCCTGCTCAATGCCCACTTGGTAGAGCTCTCAGAATCCTTAGTGATTTTGGTTTCTTTTTGAACTCGCAGCAGAGTTCCTTCCTCTGTGCACTTCTTGTTAATATTTATGCCATTATTATAGTTCTTTTCATTTCATAAAGATAAGAACATAATAAGAACAAGATCACTGATAAATACACATCCACAAGAGACACAACATTTATCCTGGGAAACCCTCTAGGGGAAGAAAACCCAACAAAACTTCCTTATCATAAATAGCTTATACAATGTTCAAGAGACAACTCAACCAATATAGAAAAAAGTCCTCCTCAAGAGATGCGCCACCCTTCTTCTCCTCTCACCAACTTGAAATTGCAGCTTGCCTCATAAGAGAATGAGCAAGTGAAGTGTGTGTAAGAAGTGAAGGGATAGCCTCTTATTTATATCAATCTGGAACGTGTGAAGAGTCACCATCTGGCAGGGCCGACCTCTCACTCTGGGTGGATAAATCCACCTTTAATTAATTCTGGCCCTTTCATTATAACTGTTGGGGCCAACTTCTTATTCTTCACTTTGTAATTGTCCGATGACCAATCTGCAAAAGGGGATTTGGTCCTTATACAATTACCGACATGATTAATCCTCAATGGGGATTAATCTAATAATAAAAATAATTATAATGACATGATTAATCCTCAATGGGGATTTAATCCAATAATAATAATAACATGATTAATCCACAATGGGGATTTAATCCAATAACAAAATAATAAGAATGCTCTTCACAGTTACATTATTTCAACACTCCCCCTTAACAAGAAGGGTATTCTTCATCAGCATCAAGCGAGAGAGGTCTGCATCATCAGTGGCATCTCGAGGACAGTATCGTCAATATCATCTTGAACAATTGTCTAGCACATTTACGAGTCATCGAAAGTTTTCTTCATCAACAACATCATCATTCCCGAAAGAATGCTATCATCATCTGCATCAAACATGTATCAGTAAAAAAAACGATACCTCATTACAACACTAGGATGTCACATCACAATACTACACTATCTCAATGTCACAGCGATTAAGTTGGTAGCTCAGTGTCAGTCACATATTTCTTTACGTCTAACAACTAGGTCAGAAGCAGGTAATATCATCATCTTGCTTTACGTCTAGCAACTAGGTCAGAAGCGAGGAATCACAATGTCATGCTTTACGTCTAACAACTAGGTCAGAAGCATAACTCATCTTGCTTTACATCTAACAATGAGGTCAGAAGCAAGGAAAACACAGCGTCATGCTTTACGTCTAACAACGAGGTCAGAAGAATGACTCATCTTGCTTTACGTCTAACAACTAGGTCAGAAGCAAGGAACCAACAGTGTTATGCTTTACGTCTAACAACTAGGTCAGAAGCATAACTCATCTTGATTTATGTCTAACAGCGAGGTTAGAAACAAGGATCACACGACATCATGCTTTATGTCTAACAATGAGGTCAGAAGCATGACTCATCTTGCTTTACGTCTAACAGTGAGGTTAGAAGCAACGAACACATCTACTCCCCCTTTCAGGGAAGGTCCTTTCGGAAAATACCAAGTTTATCTCGAAAGTGTTCAAACTTTACACGAGATAGAGGCTTAGTCATCACATCAGAAACTTGTTCATCTGTGCTAATGTACTGGAGCTTCAGGGCTCCTCTCTGTACCATGTCGCGGATGAAATGATAGCGGATCTCTATGTGCTTCGACCTCTCGTGGAACACATGATTCTCTGTCATTTTAATACAGCTTTGATTATCACATAGAATCGTGGTTGCTCTCATCTCCAAATCAAATAGGCATGTCAGCAACTTTCGAAGCCACATAGCTTCGCAACTAGCAGAACATGCAACAATGTACTCTGCTTCCACTGTGATGAGAGCAATATTGAATTGCTTCCTACTCTGCCACAAGATCATAGTTGATCCCAAATTGAAACAACATCTGAAAGCTCTTTTTCTATCAGCAACGCTTCCTGCCCAATCTGCATCAGTATATCCAATCAGAGTGAAGTCATGATCTCCATCATAGCTGAGACCATAATCCATTGTACCCTTAAGGTACCTCATCACATGTTTTGCAGCCACTAAATGAACACGTCTAGGCTCCACCAGAAACTGACTCAAGGTGTTCACTGCAAAATAGATGTCTGGTCTGGTGTTCGTCAGGTACATCAATGATCCAATAATATATTTGTACAGAGTGGCATCTATCAAATTTTATGAAGTATCGACCAACAGCTTCAGCTTTGCTTCCATGGGTGTATTCATGGAATTTCATTCGAGCATGTCGAATCTCTTCAAGATTTCGACCATGTACTTCCCTTGGTTAAGGAAGATTCTTTCCGGACTCTGACATACCTCAAGACCTAAGAAGTAATGCATTAGGCCAAGGTCTTTCATTTCAAATTCAGCAGCAAGTCTCTGTTTACATTCAGCGATGAGATTTTCTTATCCAGTTAAGAACAAGTCATCCACATACAGTAATAGTATTACTGGTTTATTATCCATGATCTTGAAGTAGATATTTGAATCTGCTTTACTCTTGGTAAAGCCCAAGCTCATCAAGAAACTGTCTATACGGCCATACCAAGCTCTGGGAGCTTGCTTCAATCCGTATAAGGCTTTCTTCAATCGACATACATGAGATCTCATGTCTTCAACCTCAAATCCTTGGGGTTGCTCTATATACACTTCCTCTTCAATGACACCATTCAGAAAAGCTGTCTTCACATCCATTTGGTTCAGCTTCCATTTCATCTTGGCAGCAAGATCTATAATGGTCCTGATCGAAGTGTATCTAGCCATATGAGCGAATGTCTCTTCATAGTCTATTCCTTCCTTCTGGAAAAATCCACGAGCAACAAATCTTGCTTTATATTTCTCAATACTTCCATCAGCAACATGTTTTATCTTGAATAGCCATTTTGATGATACCACATCCTTACTTTTCGGTCTGGGAACAACTCCCACACATCATTCTTTATTATGGATTGATATTCCTCTGTCATGGCATATGCCCATTCCTTCTTCTGGATGGCCTCTTCAAAACATGTAGGTTCTTCATCAAGTAGATTGCACATCAAAGTCATGTAACTGGAGAATGGATTTGGTTTCTTTACCTGACTCGTGGTTCCTTTTGGAACACCATACTTCTCTCCATCTTGAATAAGCTCTCTTTCCCAAGAAGACTTTATTTTATGGGAGAAGGTCATCTGAGGAGGTTCTTGAACTTCTGTTATATCATGATCTTCAAGATTCTCCTCATCAGGGGAAGCTATGACTTCCCTTACAGGTTCTACAGCTCTGGGAACTTCCCTCATGGATTCTGTCATCCTGGGATTTACAGGCTCCTCTTCACATACCTCTTCAAGCTGGCATCTTCTATATTTCTTAAGTGCAACTTCTTCATCAAAGGTCACGTCCCTACTGATCTCAATATGGCGATGACCAGGTATGTAGATTCTGAAGGCCTTGTATACTTCACAGTATCCTACAAATATTCCCTTCTTTCCGGAGGGCTCCAGTTTGTTCCTTTTCTCTTTCGGTATATGAACAAACACTGGAAAACCAAATATTTTGAGATGGCTTACCTCTGGATTCTTTCCGGTGAACATTTCTTCTAGGGTCTTGAACCCAAGTGCACTATGGGATAGTCTGTTTTGCACATAAACAACTGCCATAGCTGCTTCTGCCCATAAGCACATAGGAAGATCTTGATCATGAATCATAATCTTCACAGCTTCCATAATCGTTCTATTCTTCCTTTCAGCTACACCGTTTTGTTGGGGATTGTAGGGAGTAGTTAGTTCCCTCTTGATCCCGACATCTCTGAAGAAGATTACGAACTCCTTCGAGGTGTATTCTCCTCCATTATCTGACCTGAGTATATTAATATTTCTTTCGGAAAGATTCTCTATCAAGGCTTTGAATTCCTTGAATTTACTGAATACTTCATCTTTAGATTTTAAGAAATATATCTAGGTCTTACGAGAATAATCATCAATAAATGATACATAGTATACATACCCGCTAATGGAGGATGTTGGCATTCGGCCACACACGTCTGAATGGATGAGTTCCAATGCTCCTTCTGCTTTGCTGTCCCTCTTTGGAAAGGGGTTCTTGATGTTCTTCCCTTGCTCACATCCATTGCATATGCCTTCCTGATCAACCTTGAGTTCTGGTAAACCTGTGACAACTTTGCATATGTATGGTAGCACCTTGTAGTTGATGTGAGCCAATCTTCTATGCCAAAGTTCGCATGAATTTTCGATGGCATGGGTCATAGCAGTTTCTAGGTGACCCTTCAGTTTATATAAACCATTTTCTTCATTTCCAATGATGATTGCTTCATTAATGGTTTCTCCCTTAGCCCACATAAGAAATTCTTCATCTATGAAGGCAACTCTATAGCCTTTCTTATCTAAAGATAATATGGAGAGTAAGTTCTTCTTTAGGCCCGGTACATAGAGTACGTCTTTCATTTTTATTGAGTTTTCTGAATCAAGCTTGTAGTTTGATTCTCCTATTCCCTTAATGGGATATTGATAATCATCTCCAAGAGTTACTTTCTGAGAAAACTTATTTTCTCGAATACAAGAGAGAGTATTTTTCTTACCCGTCATATGCTTTGATGCATCGCTATCAATGAGCCATGTATCTTCTCCAGGTGATACAGATCCTGAGAGAGCTGAGATCAAGACATGGTCCTTAATCATCTTCATAGGTGGTTCTTCATCTTCGACAATATGAGCATGTTGTATTTTGTGCTTCCTCTCGTACTCTTATTTTCTGACTGGACAATTGTTCGCCTTGTGTCCCATCTTATCACAATGATAGCATTGTATAGATGAGATATCTCATCCCTTGCATTGTCCTTTCTTCTGAAAATTTCTTGAATGAGATTCTTGATTGTTGAATTTGTTTGATGGTTGTGGTTCTCTATGAGATTCCCTTTTGAAATAGGGTTTCTTCCTTCCTCATTTTGTATGAGTATCTAGGGATTGATCATCGTCCCTTGCTAGTAGTGCTTCACGGTTGGCTACCTTTGTCTCTTCCTGGATGCATTCTTCCCATAGGCTTTCAAATTGTAGTTTCTCCTTTCTGCCACATACTGAATGGATGAAGGCATCCCAAGGTATTGCGAGACCATTTAGGGTTGCCATTACAAATTCGTCTTCGTCGATCGTGTCTCCAATTTCTTTCAACTGTTCTTTTATTTCTGAGATTCGGGAGAAATATTCTTGAATCATTTCTCCTTTCTGCATCTTGGTATTATTCAACTGAGTTCTGAGATTCATCTTCCGATTGATGTTATTTCCTTCATATAGTTTTATTAGAGCATCAAACATCTCCTTCGGGGTATTCTTTGACGATGCATACGGGATTAGGTGGTCTTTGATTGAATCTACAATGATTCTCTGAGCCATGATTGACTCCTTCTGATGCTTCACTTTCTCTACGACATCTTCAGGTTCCTCCACTTCTTCTTTGATAAATCTTGATAGGTCATTCTCTGCAAGGATCATACCGATCCTATACTTCCAGGCACGGAAGTTGTCTACGCCTTCCAATTTCTCAACAAGATTTGTGCTTGCAGACATCTTGTACTTTCCGGTAAAAAAAATGACCAAAAATTGAAAATGATCAAAATCAAATTTTGATCTTACCAGGAGGTGCGCTTGGCTGAGCCGAGTGGCCTGGTGTCTTCAAATTTAAGAAAATACAATTTTTACCCCTTTAAATCTGCTCTACGGATTTCTGGACTAGTGCTTCTGGTAATTTTGGTACTTCTGGTACTCTGGTTTTCTGGTTTTTTGGTACTTTGTGAAACTAGGGTTTCAGTTTCCAGAGGATCTAGCCACTGAAAAGGTGCGCTCTAGGTGCCAAATTGATCCTTGGGGGAGGGCACAACTTTCTAGGTGATAGAGAGCTGAAAACACTCACTTTTTCAAAACCCTAATTTTGGGGTTCGGTAACAGTGACATTTTTCCTCTTGCAGATTGTGCTTTCTTCAGGTTGGCTCTGATACCATGTTAATGTTTATGCCATTATTATATTTCTTTTCATTTCATAAAGATAAGAGAATAATAAGAACAAGATCACTGAGAAATACACATCCACAAGAGACACAACATTTATCCTCGGAAACCCTCTAGGGAAAGAAAAACCAACAAAACTTCCTTTTCATAAATAGCTTATACAATGTTCAAGAGATAACTCAACCAATACAGAAAAAATTCCTCCTCAAGAGATGTGCCACACTTCTTCTCCTCTCACCAACTTGAAATTGCAGCTTTCCTCATAAGAGAATGAGAAAGTGAAGTGTGTGTAAGAAGTGAGGGGCTAGCCTCTTATTTATATCAATCTGGTACATGTGAAGAGTCACCATTTGGCAGGGCTGACCTCTCACTCTGGGTGGATAAATCAACCTTTAATTAATTATGTCCCTTTCATTATAACTGTTGGGGCCGACTTCTTATTCTGCACTTTGTAATTGTCCGATGACCAATCCACAAAAGGGGATTTGGTCCTTATACAATTACCAACATGATTAATCCTCAATGGGGATTAATCTAATAATAAAAATAATTAAAATGACATGATTAATCCTCAATGGGGATTTAATCCAATAATAATAATAACATGATTAATCCACAATTGGGATTTAATCCAATAACAAAATAATAAGAATGCTCTTCGCAGTTACATTATTTCAACACTCCTTGCACTGGCTCAATGCCCACCTGGCAGAGCTTCACATAACTCCTCATAGATTCTGTCTGCAACTGTGTTCCTTCCCCACAACCTTACTTCCTAAGGTGTTCAACAACCTTGAGGTCTTTCTTCTGAGTTGTTGACTCCAGTTCTTGTTCCGCAACACGTCTTTGTCTGAACCCGCAGAATTTAGAAGTGCTTCAGTACACTGGTATTCAAAGACCGTAGTACTCTGTGATGCCCTCCTGGCATGAAACCTCAAAGAACTTCACCTAAAATCAGACACACTCCTGCAAATGCAAACCTACAACATACATTCATATCATAAAATAGAACACACCAAGGCATCCACATAATATAAAAATACATTCAGGAAAAACTTCTTTTGTTTATATTAATAAAAATGCCTCTTTACAAAGGTGTTCCTGAGCACGGCCTGTAACAAGGTCTCGGCTCCTTCTCTTCTTCTCTCTACTCACAGATCCTATTCTATCCTCCCTTTCCCATTCATTCTACTAAAGAGATACAATTCATCTTTTTTTTACATGAGGGGGCTCTTCGAGATCTTCCCTCCAATCTACCTACCCTATTCAATTACATTAAATGGGTTGTCTATTCCGCTATCCGGATCTAGATCTCAACCTTACAAAACATTTAATGCCTAACTACCTAATGCCTGCACAAAGGCATGGTTTCATAGCTCAACAGCTTAAACATTTAATTGCATTCAATTCTAAAATCAAAATGAGGACTGCGCCTCTCTTCATCTTTGAATGTGTGCGCTTGACGTGGCTGGTTGGTTGACATGGAGAGATGCTCCTGCATCATACTCCTCGGCTACAAAATTCATGAGGTCCTGCTCATGAGCTTCCCATATCTGATGTTGAAATCCTCATGGATCCCAAATCATGCTTTGGAGCTGTTCATCCGCTCCATCTTCCTGATGTTGCTGCTTCCGCACTGTCGCTGCTGCTTCCTTCCTTCTTCTTAGCCTCTCCTTGCTGGCATTTTCTGCTGACTGAATCATTAGTTCTCTGATCATGCCGATCACTTCGTCTAGCTACTCCAATGGCTGGCCCTATCCATGAAGTCTCCTTGGCTACAAAAAGTTTTGGCATATGGGCAGATCACTATGATCTCCCATGTTTTCTTCATCAGCTTCCAACTTCACCTGTTGGATGTGCACGCCCTGCACCTTCACCCTTCTCTCGAGGGATTCAATTTTTTCATACAGATCAGCCAAACTAATGTTGTCTGCCTCTTCCTCTTCAGCTTCAACCTCTCATGTTGCAGTCTTTTCAATCTCCTGGCTGAAGATATTCATCCATTCCCCATAATGCTCATCATTCTCTTCTTCTTCTTCTGTTGTCAGCTTCAGTGCTACAACTTCCTCAACTTCCTGGATGAATGCATTGAGACACTCCTCAAAATGCTCATTTTACTCTCCTTCTTGGGCAGCTTGAGATATCTGCTCCAATTCTTCTGTGATAGTCTCAGCTAGTTGTCCTTTTGTTGTTGCTGCATTTGCAACACAGATTTCTGCCTCCTCCTGGGAAAGTGGTAGGAATATCTGAATTCCCCCAATCATTAGAAGATTTCTCATATCTTACTCTTCTATTAGTTTCATCTGTAGATCTAAATCCATCCCTGAGCTCACCTTCTCTGTCATCTCCTCTGGCTGATTCCAACTCATCTGCTCATCCCTGCCCACCTGACAATATGGGATGCTTCCACTGTCCTCCTAGCAGATTATGAGATCAACTGATCCCATCTTCATTAGCACTCCTTACTAAATTGACCTCACCTCCAAGTCCATGAGACCTTCAGACAGTCTCGAATGCTCATCTCTGCCCACCTGGTAATATGAGATGTTTTCCTCTCTACTCTCTTGGAAGTTCTTGAGATCTTCGACTGATCCCATTTCAATTTCCTCACCGAGAAATTTCCCAGTCTCCGGTTCACATATCTGAACCGTTTCCTCTTCTGGTCCATTGAGGTTTTCAGCCTGCCTCAACCATCCTCTTAACATCCTACGTTGTCTTCTGACCATCATCTCCTTGACTGGACATTTTGCTTTTGCCTTCCTCATGGGCCATTCATATAACCATCTCGTCTTAGCTTTCTGTTGCATCCACAATGCAAGCTTTTCTATTTCTTTCTTTATATCTGCGAGCTCTTCATCTATATATTTTTGGCTCCATAGCTCTGAATTTTTCCTTCTAGCATATCTATGGCCTTCAGTAGCCATGTTGTTGTCTCTGTCTGCTCTCCTAACAAACCTTCTATTATCACTCTGCATCCCTGAGTGTCCCAGCTTCATCCTCCACAGTCCTCCCAACTGTCTATGGACTATTGCCTACCTGCGAACAATCCTTACAAAGTTTTCAGCACTCTGTCTTCTCCCTCTACTTGAAATATACAAACAGCTTTCTAGCTCTGATACCACTTGATGACAAGATGTATCCTACATCCGTCTTAGGATCGTACAATGAGTTCATGAGTCAGAGCGGCTTCTTTGATTCCTCTCTGGAATCTTCGATGAAAACCCGTTCCACAAGTCCTTCTCACTCACACAGTCCTTTTCACATGACCATGATCTTCCCCGACTCAATTTCGGGTTTCAGGACTTTATGGTTCCCGATGTCAACAGTTCCCCATCCTCATGGACTCCTGAACTCCGAAATACCGATGTGCCCACTTTTGGTGTTAGCCCCTCCTGGCTATGCCTTGGTCCATTTTACCGCTTCTTATAAGACCGCAGCCTTACCTCCTTTCGAGGTTTCGGACTTTCCAATGCTGAAATGCATGGACACTTTGTCCACGGGGTTCCCGATATACCGATACCCATAATGTCAATAGATAGCTTTCCTTTTGGGAAATCTCTCGAATGCTTTGATCTCCTCCATGCGTCCTCCTATGATGGACGGTCCTGATCGCTTCTCTCGATTTCACAACTTCTGATACTCCGGAAGTCTTGCCCTCAGGATTTGTGAAATGTCGAACCTTGATGCGCCGATTTGAATTTTCTATTGGGACTTTCCCCGATAATTTAGATCTTCACCACACGTCCCCAACAGATGGATGACTCTGATCCAATATCGCGATTTCGGGACTTGCGATACCCCGATGATAGAATCGTCTGTCAAATCGAAACCCCGGTAGCCGATATACCGACGGGTCCCCGATTTCCTCCACGTGTCCCCACAAATAGACGACTCAGATTCAATCTCGGGATTTATTCATGGAAACATTCCCGATCTCTTGTCCATGGGATTTCTGATTTCCCAATATGCGAAACCCCGATGAGCCAACCCTCTCGTCGGGACTTCCAACCTCCTGTTCACGAAGCTAAACCTCGTGCAGCTCCTGTCAGATATGACGACTGACAGGTATTTGGGTGAGATCGAATGTCTCACAATCTCCTCTTCTGTGTTCTCCTCCTACTCCTTTCTGGATGTGGGAAAAATAAAAACAATGGTCCAGATCTCTTCGACAGATCCGACGGTAGCTGTGCTCCTTCTTGAGCTTCTCTCTCTTAAATCCTCAAAGGATTTTGACGTATTCACTCCTGCAGAGTCCTTGCACTCAAAGTGCTACCTCTTCCGAGATTTTCCAGGTACTCAGACCCCCAAGGGATTTTATCCTTCTCCTTTTCCTGCTGATGGAGAATTTAATGCCCTCCTAACTATCCTTCTGCTCATGAAACCTATTGTTGAGTCCTCAGGGTGTTCAACAACCCTGTGAAGATCCCTCAATGGACTCTTCCTTCAAATTCCAGAACTCAAACAGTTCTCTTCTCCCTGTGCCTATCTGCACACTGTCTCTATGCCCTCCTGGCAGAGTGTCATCTTCCAGAACTTCCAATAGTTCTATCTCCTTCTGTGCACCCTATGCGCTTTCTCAATGCCCACTTGGCAGAGCTCTCATTATCCTTAGTGATTCTGGTTTCTTTCTGAACTTGCAACAGAGTTCCTTCCTCTGTGAACTCCTTGCACTGGCTCAATGACCACCTGGAAGAGCTTCACAGAACTCCTTAGAGCTTCTATCTGCAACTGTGCTCCTTCCCCACAGCCTTACCTCCTGAGGTGTTCAACAAACTTGAGGTATTTCTTCTGAGTTGTTGACTCCAGTTCTTGTGCCACAACACATCTTTTTATGAGCCCGCAGAATTCATAAGTGCTTCAGTGCACTCATATTTAGAGACTGCAGTACTCTGTCACGCCCTCCTGGCATGAAACCTAAAATACCTTCACCTGAAATTAGACACACTCCTGCAAATGCAAACCTACAACATACATTCATATCATAAAATAGAACACACCAAGACATCCACATAATACAAAAATACATGCAGGAACAACTGGTTCTTTTTATATTAATAAAAATGCCTCTTTACAAAGGTGTTCCTGAGCACAGCTTGTAACAAGGTCTCGGATCCTTCTCTTTTTCTCTCTACTCACAAATCCTATTCTATCCTCCCTTTCCCATTCATTCTACTAAAGAGATACAATTCATCTTTGTTTTACATGAGGGGGATCTTCGAGCTCTTCCCTCCAATCTACCTACCCTATTCAATTACATTGAATGGGATGTCTAGTCCGATATCTGGATCTAGAGCTCACCTAATCTGTCAGCTCCTCTAGCTGATTCCAACTCATCTACTCATCCCTGCCCACCTGGCAATATGGGATGCTTCCACTGTCCTCCTGGCAGATTATGAGATCAATTGATCCCATCTTCATTAGCACTCCTTGTTGAATTGACCTCACCTCCGAGTCCATGAGACCTTCAGACAGTCTCGAATGGTCATCTTTGCCCACCTAGCAATATGAGATGTTTTCCTCTCTGCTCTCCTGGCAGTTCTTGAGATCTTCAACTGATCCCATTTCAATTTCTTCACCGAGAACTTTCCCAGTCTCCGGTTCACATATCTGAACCATTTCCTCTTCTGGTCCATTAAGGTTTTCAGCCTGCCTCAACCATTCTCTTAATAGCCTATGTTGTCTTCTAACCATCAGCTCCTTGACTGGCCATTTTGCTTTTGCCTTCCTCATGGGCCATTCATATACCCATCTCATCTTGGCTTTCTGTTGCATCCACAATGCAAGCTTTTCTATTTCTTTCTTTATATCAACGAGCTCTTCATCTATATCTTTTTGTCTCCATAGCTTCGAGTTTTTCCTTCCAGCATATCTACGGCCTTCAGTAGCCATGTTGTTGTCTCTGTCTACTCTCCTAGCAAACCTTCTACTGTCACTCTGCATCCCTGAGTGTCCCAGCTTCATCCTCCACAGTCCTCCCGACTGTTTATGGACTATTGCCTACCTGCGAACAATCCTTACAGAGTTTTCAGCACTCCGTCTTCTCCCTCTGCTTGAAATATACAAACAAAGTTCTAGCTCTGATACCACTTGATGACAAGACGTCTCCTACATCCCTCTCAGGATCGTACAATGAGTTCATGAGCCGGAGCAGCTTGTTTGATTCCTCTTTGGAATATTCGATGAAAACCCATTCCATAGGTCCTTCTTCTCACTCACACAGTCCTTTGCACATGACCGTGATCTTCCCCGACTCAATTTCGGGTTTCAGGACTTTATGGTTCTTGATGTCAAGAGTTCCTTGTCCTCATGGACTCCTGAACTCTGAAATACCGATGCGCCCCCTTTTGGCCTTAGCCCCTCCTGGCTATGCCTTGGTCCATGTGACCGCTTCTTATAATACCGCAGCCTTACCTCCTTTCGGGGTTTTGGACTTTCCAATGCTGAAATGCATGGACACTTTGTCCACGGTATTCCCGGTATCCCTATCCCCATAATGTCGATAGATAGATTTCCTTTTAGGAAATCTCTCGAATGCTTTGATCTCCTCCACGCATCCTCCTATGATGGACAATCCTGATCGCTTCTCTCGATTTCACAACTTCTGATCCTCCGGAAGTCTTGCCCTTAGGATTCACGAAACACCGAACCCCAATGTGCCGATTTGACTTTTCTATCGAGACTTTCCCCGATAATCTAGATCTTCACCACGCATCTCCAACAGATGGACAACTCTGATCCAATCTCACGATTTCAGGACTTGTGATACCCCAATGACATAATCCTCTATCAACTCGAAACCCCGGTAGCCGATATACCGACGGGTCCCCAATTTCCGCCACATGTCCCCACAAACGGACGACTCAGATTCAATCTCGAGATTTCTTCATGGAAAAATTCTCGATCTCCTGTCCACGGGATTTCTGATTTCCTGATATGAGAAACCCCGATGAACCAACCCTCTCATCGGGACTTCCAACCTCCTATTCATGAATCTAAACCTCGTGCAACTCCTGTCAAATCTGATGACTGACGGGTATTTGGGTGAGATCCAATGGCTCACAATCTCCTCTTCTATGCACTCCTCCTACTCCTTTCTGGACATGGAAAAAAAAAAACCAATGGTCCAGATCTCTTCGGCAGATCCGACGACAGCTGTGCTCCCTCCCGAGATTCTCTCTCTTAAATCCTCAAAGGATTTTGACGTCTGCACTCCTGCAGATTCCTTGCATGTGAAGTGCTACCTCTTCTGAGCTTTTCCAAGTACTAAGACCCCCAAGGGATTTTATCCTTCTCCTTTTCTAGCTGATGGAGAATTTAATGCCCTCCTGGCTATCCTTCTGCTCATGCAACCTATTGATGAGTCCTCAGGGTGTTCAACAACCCTGTGAATATCCCTCATTGGACTCTTCCTTCAAATTCCAGAACTCAAAGAGTTCTCTTCTCCCTGTGCCTATATGCACACTGTCTCTATGCCCTCCTGACAGAGTGTCTTCTTCCAGAACTTTCAATAGTTCTGTCTCCTTCTGTGCACCCTATGCGGCTTCTCAATCCCCACTTGGCAGAGCTCTCAGAATCCTTAGTGATTCTGGTTTCTTTCTAAACTCGCATAAGAGTTCCTTCCTCTATGCACTCCTTTCACTGGCTCAATGCCCACCTGGAAGAGCTTCACATAACTCCTCAGAGATTCTATCTACAACTGTGTTCCTTCCCCATAGCCTTACCCCCTGAGGTGTTCAACAACCTTGAGGTCTTTCTTCTGAGTTGTTGACTCCATTTCTTGTGCCGCAACACGTCTTTGTCTGAACCCACAAAATTCAGAAGTGCTTGAGTGCACTGGTATTCAGAGACCAGAGTACTCTATCACACCCTCCTGGCATGAAACCTCAAAGACCTTCACCTAAAATCAGACACACTCCTGCAAATGAAAACCTACAACATGCATTCATATCATAAAATAGAACACACCAAGGCATCCACATAATACAAAAATACATGCAGGAAAAACTGCTTCTATTTATATTAATAAAAATGCCTCTTTACAAAGGTGTTCCTAAGCACGGCCTATAACAAGGTCTCGGCTCCTTCTCTTCTACTCTCTACTCACAGATCCTATTATATCCTCCCTTTCCCATTCATTCTGCTAAAGAGATACAATTCATCTTTTTTTTACATGAGGGGGCTCTTCGAGCTCTTCCCTCTAATCTACCTACCCTATTCAATTACATTGAATGGGTTGTCTAGTCCGCTATCCGGATCTAGATCTCAACCTTACAAAGCATTTAAGGCCTACCTACCTAATGCCTGCACAAAGGCATGGTTTCACAACTCAACAACTTAAACATTTAATTACATTCAATTCTAAAATCAAAATGAGGACTGCGCCTCTCTTTAGATTTGAATGTGTGTGCTTGACGTGGCTGGTTGGTTGGCTGGTTGATGTGGAGAGATGCTCCTGCATCAAAAGTATAGGAAGAAATATGGATTTTTAGGGTAGTGGGAAGGAAAAGAATCTTGACCTTTTATTTTCAAATCCTCAGTTGTTTCTTTCCTATTTTCATTTTATATACTTGATATATACATGTTTTATTTCATCATTAATATTGTTGTTGTATCTGTTGTTATCTTTATTTCACTAATTATATTATTTTTTATTCATCTTTTGATAGAGGAAATGTTAAGTTAATTATAAAAACTCTTTGAATAATATTAGTTGGTTAACTTCAGTTTGATGCATAATGTGTTTGTCTTTCAAATTATTTTTAATTGCATGGAATGATTGATTGAAATATACTTTTATATTGTTATTTGAACATATTTATACATCGTTGCATGTTTAATTATATAAAATTTTATGAATTATTATCATGATAAAGTTGTAAGAATTATTATCTTGTTAAAAAATGCCTCAAGATGTTAGATGTTTGACCCTTTACCACCATATTATAGAAGCATTGAGACCTAAAAAAGAGAATAGTGATAATGGTGTACTTAGAATTCTGATGTATATAGAAGGTGACATTTATTCATTTATTAACAATCCTCTTACCCTTTGACACACTCAAACACTTGTATAAAGAACTTGTGTTAGTGATATGACTTTAATCCTTATATCTTTTCAGGAAATAATTGTAAGATTTGCATTGTAATTCCTTGCTTGAGGATTTGAGGAATGGTAATATTTTAATTTACGTAATTTCTTTTTTATCCTAATAATCTATGTTGATATTTGAAGTAACAATATGATTGATATCCATGTTTAATAGTACAACCTTGTTGATGATATCTTAACATGATGATTCAAAAATTGAGTTTATGTTCATTTATTTTGTAGATTTAAAAGTAACATATTTAAAAAATAATGTTGTTTATAATTTAAAAATTAAATTTCTAACATGATTTTGTGATAATTTGGTTTTTAACTAAACTGTTTGTTAGTCTACATACTTTTATCAAATTTTATGGAAATATTTATAAAATTGTGCCCCTAATGTTGAGTAAAACCACAATTAATGGAGTAATTTAAAATTTGATAGCAATCAACTTACAAAATAAAGACAAAAATAACAATAGGAAGATTAATTTGCATCCATCAAATTTTAGGGCCAATAGAATGCTTATCATTGGAGATCATAACTTTTTATAATAACAATTTTTAGTTTAGAAAGGTATATTAAAAAGAGTAAATAGTACAATGGAAAATAACATTTATTCATATGTAATTTGTTTTTTGAAAAGTAATTTAGTTAGAATTAATATATATGAACTATCTATGAAATAGAAAAATGTTTATGGTAATTTTACAATTATAGTTTCAACCATATTGAACTTTGTAATTTATAAAAATAGCTTTTCATTTTTTATTTAAATTAAGTCTTTATGTTTCATGTATAAAATTTTGATATAAGTTCACCAATACATAATCTATAATAAAGATCATTTAATAAAAATAAATATCATGATGATAACCATCTAACAAACATAAAAATCATCTAAAATACACATTTGAATCCCTAACATCATCTAATTAATTATATATACCTCTAAAACATATAAACGCCATTAAATAGCTAGCACACAAATGTAATAATATAACATAGCATCATCATTGTGATCACATCTAAAAAAACACAAGCATTGTCTACCATCATCATCACACATCTAACAAGCATCATTTAACATAAAAACTTGTCAAGCACATTTAACAAACATATCTAACATGAAATAAAAATGCACACATCAACATCAACATATAAATTAATTAAGTACATAATCACGATCAACAGAAAAAATGCACATTTAATGAACACTATTATAACATAGACATCTATCAAGAACATTTAACATGCATATATAAGGTGACCTAATAACACACACATCAACATCAACATCTAAATTAAGTACACTAACATGAACAAAACAAATGCACCATATATATATATATATATATATATATATCATGAACAAATCAAATAACTGCTATATCATATCTGGTCCAACCAACGAGATAATATGCATATCTACAATAGTAGTGGAGTCCTAGTATGTAGTAGAGGATGATGGATGGTTAGGATGAAGTGGTTGGTCGACTCTCTAACTAGAAATAAGCAGTGGAGGAATAGGTCATTCCTGCTCATAATCTGGGTGAGGTGAAGGAGAAGGAGAAGGATGTGGAGATGGATCACAACCACTCTCATTAATCGATGGGGTACTATACGAACGAGACGTACTGGAAGGTGATTTTTTCCTATCATTGCAATCCCTCCTCGCTACTATTATCGTGGTAGCTCCCATAATATGATGCATAAGAGGCATCAAATCACGCAAAATCTCCCTCCAAAGCACCAAGAGTATAGGATCTACCCTGACATCTCGCATCAACACACGATGGACTCCCATGATCAAGAAGAAAAATGCACATTTAATGAACACTATTATAACATAGACATTTATCAAGAACATTTAACACACATATATAAGATGACCTAATAATACACA
Organism: Picea engelmannii; assembly: GCA_009831015.1. Taxonomy (NCBI): domain Eukaryota; kingdom Viridiplantae; phylum Streptophyta; class Pinopsida; order Pinales; family Pinaceae; genus Picea; species Picea engelmannii. The sequence goes on from ML778064.1 coordinate 890,776, forward strand.
CATCAACATAAACGTCTAAATTAAGTACACTAACATGAACAAACAAATACACCATATATATATATATATATATATATATATATATATATATATATATATATATATCATGAACAA
>ML778064.1:898819-909044 GCA_009831015.1 Picea engelmannii
CGATAGAATTCTTCAGTATACTCCTTTACTGTCATCATCTTCTGTCTCAGGTTCTGCATTCTCCTGAACAGAGTAATTTGGTAATCCCTTGGGATGAACTTTACTTTCATCTTTGCGATCATTCGATCCCAGCTTTTGATCTTTTGTTTTCCTTTGGAACCTCTATCTTCTTGAAGCTCGTCCCACCACAATGCTGCATGTCCCTTCAAGTGCATGACAGCATGTCTGACCTTCTTATCCTCTTCGATATCTTCGTAATTGAAGTAGGTGTCAAGAGCTCTAATCCAATCCAGTAGCTCTTTTGCATCCAAGTTTCCCTCGTAGACTGGAATGTCCATCTTCATTTTCGAACTCATCCGGGCGATAACCTTAATCGATCACTCAGTTGATGCATCTTCGGCTGCAACCTCCTCCTCGTGTTCAGCCTCAATTTCACCGTCGGAATCACTAATATCCCTTGCACTAACTATGCGTCTCTGGGTTGTTTCCATCTCCTCGAGTCTTGCTCGAAGATCTCTCATCTGTCTCTCCATTTATGGATTTCCAGCCGGTCTACGTCTTCTTCGCACCTCCCTGTCTTCTGGGTCGTTTGATTGTCTTTCTCTTCTGGGTGGCATGGTGAATTTTCTCTCTCTCTGCTACAAAAAATAAAGAGTCAATCCTGCTCTGATACCACTCTGACGTAGGTGCGCCTCCCCGAGGCACGTCCTCTCCACATGACCTTCTTTCCACTCGGCCCGAAGAACTCAAACTCTCTTCTAATTCCCTATAGAGAATTCTTCACCCACAGTTCTCTCCTTATGATCTCCCTTTGTTGTATCGGGTAATCGGAACTCGCGTGATCGTGAGTTTCGTGGTCACGAATGCCTATCTCTCTGAATCCTTGAAACCTGATGGGTAATGACCAACGCTTTGCGGTTCCTGTCGGGGATTTCCTCGTCGGGAAGTCGGCACTTGCGAGGTCGTGATCCACTCACCTCACGAATCCCCGACTCCCGATCCCCGATGCCACTTGGCGTTGACTCCTGCGACGTTTGACTTTCCAACACCTATTCTCCACTATGTCCTTCACCCCGTCAGGAAATCACGTATCGAGATATCGCGATTCCCGTTATCATGTGCACGAGACTTTCTATTCCCCGATCCCTGACTCTGTGGGATCTCCTGCCACGTGTCCCTGTTGTTGGACGGTTCTGAGCGCCCGTCGGAATATCGCAGATCACAACTCCTTGATGCAACTATCCTACACTCCTGGAATCTCCGATGGGTAAATCCTGATGACTTCTTCCGGGACTCCTCCTCTGCACACTAGAGCTTAACCCCAGCGCAACTTCCCGAGATCTAACGGCTAACGGGATTCTGCGAAATATTCTCAAAGGATTTCGGCCGTCTATCCTTCCTTGGACAATTTCTACGCAATGAATCAAGTGCTTTTTCCACAAAGACTTGGCTCCTACGGGCCAACCTATGATGCTTCCTTCAGACTTCCAACAGAAGCTTCGCTGCACTTATCCTTCGGTGAATTCGAAGGTCTACTCCTCCTGAGCTTGTTCTCGACCTCTCAAGTCCTTTTGAGAACTTTTTGCTCGCACTCCTTGCAGCAACCCTTCAACCTTATCTAAGTGTTGAAGTCTTTTGACCCTGCGCACTCGTGCAACAACTGTCTTCTAGAACTTTTCTCAGGTTCGCAACCCTGAGACTTTTCCTTGGCCCGCGCACTCCTTGCATGACACTTCTACTCAACTGTGTTTCTGGGAAATTAGGAAAAAAGTTATCTCTATCTGAAACCCTCTGTCAACGTACTCCTTGCGAACAAATTCCACTGCACTCCTTGCAGGAATTATCTGGCTCAGAATAGAGAAACAATTGAAACTAATTCCCTCTTCCTTTATGACTCCTAGTTCACCATGAAATCACATACACAACATATAAAAGAAATGCATGACAGGAAGCAAACATTCATGAGCACATCAACAATATAAACAGAGAAATAACACAAACCATGAATTTGAATCAGAACTTTCTTCTATTAATTCAAATGCCTGTACATGGGTGTTCTTCATACACTATTCTCTGCCTGCTCTTCTCTTCTTGCTCCTGTTTTTTTCCAATATCTGAATTATGTTACAATGATACAATGAGGGTGTCTATATCTGTTTTCCCTCTCGAACTCTAAACTATCAAATCTAGACTTAAAGTTCTATCTACCAGCATTAAATCTATTAACTGCCTCTTATCTACCAAAGGACAAGAGCTTAAAGGCTCAAGGTCCAATACAATATACAATGCGCCTCCATAAATGATTCATTAAATACTTGCGCTATAGTCCCAAAGCACTTCAAAAATTTGGGTTTGTTTATCCAGCTGATCTTCGCTTGATGTGTTGGATCGCTTGATGAGTTGGCGATGCTCCTGCATCAAGTGAGGTAAACCCATGCCCTGTTGCATTACAGTTATCCTATGCATCACTTAAAATAAAAAATTAAAATTAAAATCCTAACTCACTGTAAAACAATTTTAAAAAATTACTTAAGGCGGTACCAATGCATTTAAGTAACTGATACCCATCATCCCACAATTTTTTTAACATTGACGCATCTCCCTACTAGTGCGTTACGACTACCCTATGCACTGCTTATAATAAAAACAAATTAAAATCCTAACACACCGTAATTTTATTTTTTTTAATTAGTTAAGGCGATGAGTACATGTTCCTTAAATGCACCAATGTGTTTGGGTAACGGTGACGCACCACCCCACCATTTTTTTAAAATTGATGAGTACAAAAATTTACAATTTTTTATCTAACTATTTTGGGTGGTGCATTCAAGTCATTTGTCTCGCACCACCAATGGTGCACAAAGAGAATTTACAGGGCAAACCACGAAAAAATGCCAATTTTTTAAAATGGTGTGTTTGTAAGTTACATGAATGCACTAATGTGAATGATTACTAATGTGTTGTACACAATAATCTATATGATCTGCACTGTGTGTTATGTACCATAATGGCACGGTGCATTAGAGGTATTGAGACACACCACCAAATAGATAAATAATTTTAAATTTTACGCAGTGCATCGATAAACAGACGCGTCAATGTGTTCCTCTTTACCTACGCACCGCCGAGAAATTTTAAATTTTGTTACAGTGCACCCTGTAAAATCATAGGGAGAACCGACCACGGTGCGAGCCGAATGTCTCAAACACACTGTGCATAATTTTTTTTTTCTTTTTTAAACAATGAAAAAATAACTCATTTTTAAAGTTTAATCCACCAAAAACTTAAGTGATAAAGAAACAAAAATATTTACTAGACATTTTGTTGTCGGGGAGGCATCGTTGGCATCAAAGATTCTGTAGCGAGTCTTGATTTTAGTAAATCAAATCAAACTTCAAATCGATTTATTCTGTATTAGATAACAGAGATAAAAATGAAAAAGGAAATCATATTGTTTACCATTAAAAGTTAACTAAAGAGGGGTCAGGTAGTTCATAATTTATTACTGCCTTGACACTGGTTATTTTTTATAACTATGTTTCTGGATTTCTTGATGCGTTTAGGATTCCTTTCTGCATGCACCTTGAGATCAAGTTTTTATTGCCTCAATAAATCATTCTAAGTAGTAAGAGCTTTGATTTGGGCTTGTAGGATAGGAATTTCAGTGTAATAACACTCAACCCAAAAGTAACAATCATCACAGTGGATAGGGGAGGTGGCAGATCGATGAAGGATGCAGTCGATCACGAGTGCATAAGTATTATATGTCGTTTTCTTTAAATCATGCCTTATACCAGAGAACCCTTCTTTGCCTTGAAGGCATGGTGGAAGATTTGTCATGAAGTCATAATTTTTAGTAGGACTGGTAACTTCCCTCTTGGAACCCTCAAGTTCAAGATCTTCCTGAACTAGAAAATCCTTTATCTCTAGATACGAGCCCTCATCGATATCGATTAGATCAATCGATCTTAGATGAAAAATCCTTTATATTCCTTAGTTGCGTCGATATTAAGCAATCTATATTCTTACCCTTGAAATTTGACTGTGTGCACTATCGATTTCTTTCTCTACAACATTTATCAAAATCAGTATTAACACCAACATCGTTCACATGTCCAAGAGGGTTATTTTCCTTTAATTCTTTAGTCCCTTACTTGGGAAAAAATGCAAGTGGGTATTTACACAACATCCCTTCATCTAGAGGTTTTTTGTCAGTGAACTCTGGTTCACTAATTGAAATATTGGCCTGATCTTTAACCACTGCCTTGTCTAAACTAGGGTTTATTGTAAAATCGGTCTGAGAGAAACGATTCCTTATTAAAAAAACTTCCCAAATGTCACCTTTGGTTGATAAATGATGCATCAACAATATCTTAACAAATCTGTGATGAAACAGGCTTGAATCAACACCCTGTCTTTTATATATTTTGGACATTTTATAGAGACTTCTCATCAAATACAATGGCATATCTAAATTGAAAACAATGAAATGCATGAGTAAATGGATATGGTAGACGAAGACCAATCCGTATCGACCCTCACATTTCACAAATTTTTTGAGAATTAACAATAAACCATGTCACCTAGGTTTCACCAGGGAGATAGGGATACCTTTTTCACAATAGTTTATCTTCCTGGATGTCATAAACAGACTCCACAAGACTTCTTTAATTCATGCATTTTTGAAACACCTTTCACCCTTTTCTAGAAGCGCTATCACTTTGATAACAAACTCCTTGGTCAATTATAATTGTGTTTCCCAAATTTTAGCTCTGCAACCATAGAAGGTTTGTGCGAAATATTTATCCACTTGAAGATTATAACCCTCAAATTTCCTAGGGAAAACATCCCAGCCCTGGATTTTTAGGTCCTCAATCGCATCGTCGTGAGAAAGTAAAGCCTGGCATCCATTCAGCTCCAAGTGAACGACAAACACCATGACAAATGTAACCAGAATGCAATAGGAAAAACTCTAGATAGTTTTAGGTTCAGATCGTGGGAACAGTAGGAACAAGTCCAAGTGGAGAGAGAAGACACAATAATAACATGGACTGTGTGTTATCATCACTCATATAGTGGGAGTGAAAACCAAGGGTTTGATTGTAACCCTTACCATCCCTTGTGATGAGAGCCAAATTTACATAGTACTGAAACCCTATGCATGTAATGAAAGGCTCATTAATATTTTAATACAACAAGGTGAGGTGAGGACGCAAGTATAACAGGTGTTTATTCATTTGTATGACTGTTGGTATGACCATTGAATTCATGACGGGACTATCAAAAATATCAAAGGCTCTTCACAAATAGAAAACTATCAAACCATTTAAAAAATAATCGTATTAGCACAAAAAAAGGGTCTAACAAGCATTTTATAAGATTTTTGTTTCTATTTCATATGAATGGTTTATTGAACGATATACCTAAGGTAGGAAATTATTAAAACAACAAGCCAAGTTTTATGTTTAATTCATGCTTGCAATAATGAATTAAAGACAAAACAATCAAAAATCAAAACAATAAGATTAATGTAGTAGGATTTAATGCAATCAGTCATAATAAACTCATAAAAGTGTTTATAGACGGATTGATGGCAGCTATAGAAAAATGAAAATTCTTCCAATCATGTACAAAATAAAAAACGATGTATTGTTGCCAACAACGGTGACATACTGGGTGAAGTAGTTATCTATACATCACCGGAATTTCATGTTAGGATGAATCAGAAAAATGAACATTTGAGAAACAATTGACAACCAATCAAGCATTTAGATCAAAACTCAAGAAATAGCATAGTCCAACATCAAACATGTTTCTGTCAAAAATGTAATCTGGTATCAAATCTAGATTACGAGTGAAACAGTGTTTTAGACAACTACCTTTGATACTGTTGACAGTGCCACTACTTCCAGCAGGTGTCCATAGCCTCGACAGGGATTTCATTTAACCCGCTCTAACACCTCTATCCTGTCCTAAAGTTGTTCATTCAAGATAGAGCAGGCCTGCTCAGTACCCTGACGAAATTGCCTTGGTATCATGCATGCATTTACCTGCTGCCAGCAGACCTCTTTAGTGTCTCAGTGGGTTTACAAACACTTCCCACACCTTGTAGTTCCTTCAACTCTCTAAAATTAATTTACAAATTTGCAGAAAATTTATGCTTTTCAAGAGAGTAGGGTGATATTGAAAATTTTAGATTTTGAAAAATAAATTTGATCTTGTATAATTCATCTTGTCATTTAATGATATTTACCATAATCTGAACACTTAGAATTTTTGTTAAGAACCTATCTCAAGGAAAAGAAGGTATAATTGAGTTAGTTTCTCAAAAAACAAGGACATCATTAAGAGTTTTATTATTGATAATTGTATCCTCTCGAGATTTTGAAAAGAAGCCAGCAACATTGTTTGAGCATGAATTTTCTTTTGTTGATCTGAGTTTTAGAATTTACAGCACAAGTTCTTTGAAAAGTCATCAGTTGTTGATCTTGGATAAAAATTCCAATTTTCCTTCCATAAATGAAATGGTGATACAAATATAATTATTCAGAAACAAATAAAAAACAAGCAAAATGAAAAGAACCAAAATAAAAAACAAAAAAGAAAATTAAAACAAAAACAAAAATATGTATGAAGAGATGGATCTAGAATCATCAAGTGAAATAACTTTTGAGAGCCTCACCATTCACTGGGAAAGTGTCTAGTTGTCCCTCCAAATTTTGTAGGTGGAAAGAGTTGGGACCTAATTTTTCAGAAATTACAAATGGTCGCAACCACATATTCTGGAACTTAGTGTATTCCCCCCTTCCCTCGCGAGATTTGTCCCACTTGAGAACCAAATCTCCGACATTGAAATTACTATCCGAAGAAAAATTTGAATCAAACCATATTTTACAATTTGTTGGTGCTGATCCAATTTCTTCTTTGCTTGTGCCCTTACTTTCTCCAATTTTAACAAGGCATTTATTGATTTTTCTAGAGGAGGGCACCCTTCTTGTTGAAATTTTTGTAGCAATTGCAGAGAGGGAAGTAAAACATGCGGAGGAAGAATTGCTTCTCTTCCAAAGATGATAAAGAAAGGGGAATTACCAATAAAGGATTTTGGTGTCATTCTATCAGCCTAAAGTGCATTATACAGTGCATTGTGCCAGTTCTTATGATTCTATGAAACTGTCCTCTTAATGATCTTGATTAAATTTGTGTTTGTTGATTCTGCTAAACCATTTCCTTAAGGGTAGTAGCTGGCATAATATTTCAGTTTAATCCTTTTTTCCAAGGCAAAGAAGTTCATATCGAGGGATGAAAATTAAGAGGGGTTATCAAAGACAAAACATCCGAGAATTCTGAATCGGGTGATGATATGAGAGTTGAGGAAAGATACTACCTGATTGGTATTCACCACTTTCAAAGGTGCAACTTCGGACCATCTAGTGAAATAATACGTTGTTGTAATGATATACTTCTGCTGCTGTGAAGAAGAAGGGTTAATTGGTCCTATCATGTCAAGACCCCACTGCTGAAAAGGGGAATCTACAGTGACGGGCTGCAAAAGAAATGTTGCCTTTTTCACCCGTCCTGTAGCCTTCTGGCAGATTATGCATTTACGACACATCGCATGGGCATATTTAAACAAAGTGGGCCAATAGTACCCAACTCTTAACACTTTGTGAGTAGTGGTGTCTCCACCAAAGTGACCACCGACTTCACCTACACGAAACTCATAGAGAACTTTCTCCGCTTCTTACTTTTCTAAACTGTTAGCCTATGGCTTACCTTTACCAATCACTAAGTCTAAATTGTCACCATATATTTGTATTATTCATTTAGGATATTAGTAATATATCCTCAAGTGATGACTAATGAGTTAGTTAAGATTGCCTAGCCTAGTCATCATGCATGATTTTAGGATCTAGAGCAAATCTCTCTATGAGGTGGCATCACCCATTGTACTATAAATATGTAACATTGGAGTGAATATAATGTGTTGGCTATTATGCCTTTTCCGCCATGTTGCTGTTCTTCTCTCTATTTTGTCAATTGTTGTTCTTGTGCTTAATTTCTTCAATTGGTATCAGAGCTGGTAGTACTGGCCTGATTTCCTCACGGGAAGGCCAGGAAGATGTGAGAGCTTAGATGGCCGATTCCTTTCATTTCTGTGTGTTAACAATTGTTGGAGGGGCCGAGTTTGTTGAGTTGGGACGGATTCTTTAATTGCTGAACGTGTAAATGATTTGGGGGCCGAGGAGAGTATCAAAGGGGGCGCAAGGAGCTGTTAAAGGAGTTCAATGATCATCATATCCAGTGGCTGTTGTAGCACAACAATTTCCCCATCAATCCCAAGTCATGGAATGCTGTTTTTTGGAATCTAACGCTGCATATATTCAAGAAAAAATCATATTTCATTTGCTGATGCTGTGTATGATTGTTTTGTAAAATTATGTTTTGGCACAATTGATATCCTGCGGTTCTGGATGTACATTGTACATAGAGGTACATGCGATCTATCCATCCTGTAGCTACAATTGATATCTTGTAGCTTGGCTGGGCTTAATCCCTCACGGGGCAGAGCTGCTGTGCGAAAGGCGTGAAGATCAATTATTAACATGATAAACCGAATTGCTAGAAGATTTGCCGTTGGATATCATTTGATTCGTTGATCGCTGGAAGAAGAGACGCCATCTGCAACAAAGACATCTGCAACAAAGAGACCCGTGCGTCAACATCTGATGGAGGAAACCGTGTGAAGAAGACTGCAGATGCCGTCTACTTGCTGGTCAAATTATACCTACTGTGAATGCATTGCGCCTTCATCAATTAGAGTGCCGAGTTGGGTTATTCACCGATTGGAGCTAAGCAAGTCGAGCGATTGAATATTTGTTTATGTAAACTCATTTTTTCGTTATGAGAGTAATTGCTGCTATTGATCTTGCATAAATATGATGAATCTAGACTTTTTGTAAATCAATTTATCTTAATTCGAAGAATAGTCTGTAAAAGTGTATCGTACTACAGATCTTGGATAAATATGATGAAACTTGCCATCAGTGTTAAAGAAATGGGCTTAATTTGAGAAATGGAGTAAATAGATCACAGATCGCAGAGATCCATACAGAGATCCATCCAGGAGCATACAGATCGGTGGGCGTGTAAATTATAGATCGCTGGAGATCATTATTCTGTTGATCGCTGGAGAAACATCGGTTGAGCTGATTTCATTGCTGCGTTGATAGCTGGAGAGAATTGTTGTGTTGAAATCGCTGGTTCAATCACTGTGTATCGTGTATGTTTAAACACCGACGTGAGATTGCTGGAGTTTGTGAAATCATTGGTTCCTCTCTCTGCCACGATTTCGCCAGATTTAGGAACCGTTGTGCGTGGAGAACATCTGCTGTGCAGGCATGTGGAGATTTTTGCAAAGGAAGCCAAGGTACATAGCGATCCAATTATTCCTCCAACAATTCGTCCAACAGCATCCATGGAAGAAGGGAAGGCGGTTTTCGGTTTGCGGGAATCTATAGCTGCCAAGAGAGTCAAAATTACATCACCAGCTGCTGCAAATTAGGGGAAGTCATTCTGCCATTAAATGAAGATAGAAGACTATATTTCTATATTTAAATGGATGTTATCCTCCGCCTGGATTTTGGTTTTAGGCCGTCAGTTTGAATGTTGTTAGTCTATTGCTCAATCTAGCTCCGTGTGATTTACTATCAGTTTTCACAGTTTGATTCAAATTCACTATGGAAGATAAATAAAAATGCCGTGTAATGGACTTTCATGGAAGTGTCCTTCCATTGGTAAAGATAATTAAGAAAGTATTCCCTATCAATTGCTTATGTAGTTTCTGTACTTTTTCAAATTCAAAGAAACAAAGAACGTAGTGAAGTTTTGGAATAAATGCTTGCTTGAATTTCAGAGCAGAAAACTGCAGGCTCGAAGGCTGTTACTCCGCGAGAAGATATAGCAGCATATCATTAAATAAGGTGACTGGAGCATATGTAGAAAGGAAGTTTGATAGATCGCGTGGAGAAAGAGGAATTGAGACAAGTTCCAAAGCCTGTAGCGAAGAAAGTGTGCAGGAGGAAAACCCAAAGTCTGGCAAAGAAGTTGTGATTGCGTAGACAAGAAGATGGTGCGATTGAAAAGATTTGTACACATGCATGCAAACTACAGATCTTCACGTGCCTCCAATGATTGTGTGCATGATTGGGAATTATCAGGAAAAGAC
>ML778064.1:909130-921502 GCA_009831015.1 Picea engelmannii
TGTGGTGTTGAAGTGTCTTAGATCCGCCTGAAATTGAATAAGGGGATCTTAGATACACTTTGTGTTGTGTGCGATGGATTCTTCTTAAATGTTGTTGTTTTGTGTCTAGTTTTGGCACTTAAAACAAAATTGTATAAAGCAATCATCCACACACTAAAGTACAAGGCAACTTAATTCAAGCACATGTGCGCATTGCGAGTGAAGCATATACATTCAAGAACAATCAAAGTTCTCAATTAAGAAGCAACGAAGATATCAAATTGGCAATCACATCAACATTGGACACATCAAGCACCTAATATTCAAGGACTCAAACGTCATCAAAGTAGTCAACTTTGAAGATCAGCTATAATTATTTTGTAAGTGTCAAGTCAAATCAAGTGAAATTGAATTTGTCATAAGGTGCATTTTCGGCTGAGCCCGACACCAAAAAGTCATTATGATTTTGAGTCGCAATTAACAAGGTTGAGTAGTTTAACTCAAATCATTGTAAACATCACATGTTTGGATGCATTTTCGGTGGTAACCGACATCCTCAACAACAATTAAGAAGAATCAAAGAACTTGATTCTTGTGCTGTAAATTCCATGTCATAGAGAGAATCAAGTTGTTGTTCTTGTTTTTGTGCACAAGTTCTGTAAACAACAACAACTGATGACTTTTCAAAGAACTTGTGCTGTAAATTCTAAAACTCAGATCAACAAAAGAATCATTGTTGTTCTTGTGCTGTTTAGCAATAGATTGGGTTCTTTCAGGGTGAATAATCATTATGTATTTAGACACTATAAACCCAAGTAGGTTTCCTTGTTCTACTGCAAAGACCAATTTCTTAGGGTTGAGAGATATGCCATACTTGTGGCATCGTTCTAGGACATCCCTGAGGTCAGACAAGTGATCTTTCTTGTTTTTAGAGAAGATGGTGATGTCATCAAGATAGACCACGACTGATTGGTTTAAGAGGCCACATAAAGCAATGTCCATTTTTCTCTAAAAAGTGGCGCCGACGTTAATTAGTCCAAAAGGCATTTTCTTGTAGGCATAAGTGCCCCATGGGGTACGAAAAATGGTTTTAAGTTGATCTAAGGGAGACATGAGGACCTAGTTGTATCCTCAAAAGCCATATAACAAAGATAGTCTCTCGGAACCAAGCACTTGTTGTAAAATTTGTTCCATTGGAGGAACGGGGTATTTATCTTTATCAGCTCAGTTTAGGTTTCGAAAATAGAAACAGAGTTGAATTTCACCACTTTTCTTCCTTACAGGAACTATATTAGACACCCATTGTGTGTGCCTTACCAAGAAAATTATATTTGCAATTAGTAATTTATTCAGTTCTTTTTTAACGGTGGGTTATAATTTAGGGTGCATCTTCGTCAATTTTTGTTGAAAAGGATGAGTCTGGGGTTTCATGGGGATGACATATTGTATGATGTTATTGTCGAATGTTTTCAAGTCAATATAGGTCCAAGAAAAAACGTCTTTAAATTATTCCTCGTGTGCTTCCAATTCATCTGACTTCTAAATGTTAACCTGGCCATTGCCAATCAGTGGGTGAGGTGAGAACGAATCTACTGGTCAATCTTCATTTCTTCATGAATCCCAATGATAATTCTAAATGTCATAAACACACGCGTATTCACCAAAACCGCCAATGGAAAACCATTTTGGATTTATAGGATCTGTTACAAATTCATTAAGAAACACAATTGTGGAATGGCTTGACTTGTTTGCACAAAAAGCATGGCAGATAAAGGGCTTGGTTGGATTCTGGGTTCTCAAACCAAAATGTTGGACAACTCCATCTTCACCATAGTTGAAGAGAGATGAGAGTTGAAGAATATGTGAGGACAGTGGAAATCAAGTGATCACTTTGCTCATCACACTGACATTCATAAACTCCTTATTTTCATTCGACATTTTCATGAATTTTTCAACCTCAAGTATGGACCTATTTTATAGATCATAAATGTTTTGGTTGGCCCTGTAGAAATCAAATATCGCATCATCCCTCACAACCCGCATTTGCAAACACAAATAATTATTTTGACGTACTATCAAAATTTAGAAAGGTGTGACAACAAATAGTGCAACAGGTAAAGGAGAAAAATAGTGAGATGCTTTGAACCGTCAACAACATTTTGTTAAGCTAAACCCAGGAAATATCTTGTCAATTACAAATTTACAAAGTTAACAACATACCTGGTTGAAGCATCACTAGGAGCATGGAGTTGGGCTTAGCGTGTGCAATCCTTTGAATGATTCTTTCGTTGGATGACCTAGCATTCCAAAACGTGCCCCGTACATCAACCCAAAGAAGCCCCAACAAAGGCGGATTCTGTTTCTCCTCAAATCAGTCAATTTATGGCTCGAAAAAGGATAAATGAGGGAAGAACATGCTGGAAATCGATGTGGATAATTTGATTAAATATCCATCGGTTTACATTAATATAAAAAATATCTTATGAGATTAGATACAAAATAATAAATTACTTAGTTTAAGTTTATAGTTTAAAATTCAGAAAAAAAAAATTCATAGTGAACATGTTACTCCATTATTCTAAGATATGTTTATGTCAATGAATGAGTCTCACGATTTCTACATTATGGAGAACGGAACATTAATATAAAAAATCTCTACTATAACTCTCTCCTGCAGATCTCTCTTCCAAGCCATCACTATCGTGTTAAATGCCAACCTTGTCTGGTGCACACTCTCATTTTAGTGGCTTTCATGGGAAGAAATGGAGGTGAGCCCAGGTTCCATTGAGGCATGTGCCATCCAGCCACATGGTATCATGACCTTAGGTTTGGACCTCTTCATGTGTTGGAGTGTAACTTTTTATTTAAACAATGACAACGATTAAGACATAAAATTATCTTACTTTACATTTTTAATGTCTTAATTAAAACACTGAACGATTAAAGAAAAACATAAAGTTGTCTTCTTTAACACTTTTTTCATCAATTAATAACTTTGAGGAAAAATTAAAAACACTGAAACATCACAAAGATACTCAACAATATTGATATTGTTTATGTTGAATAACTTTAGTATTCATTTTTTAAAACTACTTACTCACTCTCTTCTCAATGTGTCATATAAAGAATTTAAGGTTGAAGATTATCAATTTGTAATACGTGTCTGTGATTGTAGCTCATTCATGTTGAATATCTTTATTTGATGTACATATCGATGCTTTTAGGCTTTCTTCATCATGGTAATTTCATTGTATAAATATTAGTAAATGACAAATGTAGATCGATCGTAGTAATCATCCACATTTGTAGGTTGTTTTTGGTAAATATCGTCTAATGCAGGTTACTTCTGGTAAATATCTACAATCGTAGGTTGTTCCAGGTAAATATATGTAATTGTAGGTTGTTCAAGGTAAATGTCAAAGATTAGATATAGATTATGACATGCTGGATTTTGTGTTAAATTTTGAGGTATTGTTGTTAGATATTAATGAAGAAATTCCTAAAATAGAATCAGTTGTAGATGACTCCACGTTTTCCTCTATGTGTTGTTATCTGATGCATAATAATAGGAATATGTTGCCTGTGTGACAATCCTATAAATGTACATGTTCTATGCTTGATTAAAACATGAATTAACATAGTTCTATCTCACTTTCTAATTTGGTATCAGAGCGCAGGTTTGGCATTGTGAAGGAGAGCCCAATGGGCATAATTGTTGAGGGAACCATCTCGTGAGTTGATCAATTTTTCATAGAATCGGATCACTAAGGGAAATCATTTGTTGAGGAGGCAATGAGCTTTCCCTAGAGATCGTAGTTGTTGTGTGCATGAAGAAGAGAGAGTTGCTTCCTGTGGTGGAAAAGTCGAGGTGAAGACGTTGTGCTGTGAAAAGAAGAGTCATGGGACAGTTGTTTGTTGTGTAGAAACCCCGAGAAGAATGAGCCGAAAGTTTCTGGTGGCAACGCTGTAAAGAAATAGGTGGACTTGGAGAAACAAGATCGCAAAAGAATTGGATTTCGCCCAATTTAAAGGAAGATGCTTACTGCTGTCTGAAGTAAATCAATGAGGTGAAAGTAATTAAGTCTCTTCCTGAATTGATTAAATTATTGAATGTAAAATTCATATAAAGAGGTATTTCCATGTATTTTTTTGGTTTGTTAAGAGATTTTCTATAGAAATGTCAAATTCATTTAGAGATAATTATCTAAATGAAGCATCCAAGCGGTATGGCGATAATTATCTAATTATCTAAATTAATTACATTGTCTAGACATTCAATATATTAACAATTTTTGAAGCATGGAATGTTTGGAGTGTGGTAAAAGGATATGAATCCAAGCCCACAGGTGTTGTCGGTACAAATTGGGAGAAACGAGAAACGAAGGAAAAAGTGTTGTCGCAGATGTCTGTCAAGGACAATATAATTCCATAGATTAGAGACTGTAAAATGTCCAACGAGACCTGGGAGATATTGACAATTTTGTATGAAACTAGAAACTCAAATAGAATTATGTTTTTGAAGACTAAGCTAGTGTTCATAAAAATGGAAGCAAATGAGAATATTTCTACCTACGTTTCTCAAATTAAAGATTTATGTGACCAATTAAGTGCAATTGGTGAGGAAGTTTCAAATTTTGACATGGTAACTATAAAATTAAAAGGGTTAATCAAAGATTATCATGTCTTTATTTCAAGTCTAGGAAGTAGAGCACAACCACCTTCGTTTTCTGAATTGACAGGGATTCTTCTACAAGAAGAAGAAAGAATAAAGGTGATTGATATGGAATCTCATACTTAGGAATTGGCATTAGTAGCCAAAGGGAAACAACCATATAGGGGCAAGCCATGGGACAGAAACAAAACAAGTTTCAACCAAGGAATAGCAGTATGACTCAATCAAAATTTGATGCACATGATAATAAAAATGATTATTTTTTTTATTGTGGGAAACCTGGTCATCATGCTAAAGATTGTTATAAAAGGAAATCTAATGAATCCATACAGAAGTTCAGAAAACATAATGGAAATTATGTGAAAAGTGGCACCTCTATCAATGATGGTTTTAGGAATCTAAAGTTGTTTATTTCCAAAGCTGCATTGTCCACAAAAACTGATGATGAAAGTGCATGGTTCATAGATTCAAGAGCCTCAACTCATATGTATTGTAACAAAGAATGGTTTGATGAATATCATGAGAGAACGGATGAAACACACATATATTTAGGAGATAACATATCTCATAAGATTCAGGGTTATGGAGTAATATGTGTGAATTTACCTAATGGAAAAATGAAACAGAGTCACAATGTGTTGTATCTTTCAGGCATATAAAAGAACTTGATATTTGCTTCCACAATAACTGATCAAAATTTGAATGTAGAATTTATGCAATCTTGATGTTTTGTGAAGGATATTCAGAATCATTATAAACTCATATCCGCAGGAACAAGAATTGAAGGTCGATATAAGCTTGATGTAACAAGGGGCACTCATCAAGCATTGACATCTACAAAAATGTCAATAGAATAATTATGGCATCGCAGGTATGGGCATCTTAATCAAAATGACTTATTTCTACTACAGAAGAAATTGATGGTTGAAGGACTTCCTATTTTGAAAAATTAGCATATAGAATGTGAAGGTTTTGCACTAGGTAAGCAGCATAGGGAAGAGTTTCAAGTGCATAAAGAGAAGAAACAAAGGGAGATAATTGAATTAATACATATTGATGTCTGTGGTCCCATCCAAACCATGTCACTTGGAGGTGCAAGGTATTTTCTTATATTTATTGATGACAGATCTAGATTTATTTGGGCTTATTTTATAAGGAAAAAGTGTGATGTATTTGAATATTTTAAGGAGTTTAAAACTATGGTGGAAAAGCAAACAAGCAAATACATTAAGATTCTCAAATCTGATCAAGGTGGATAATACAAATCAAGATCTTTTAATAGCTACTGCAAGAGTAATGGGATCATTCAACAATTCACTGTGTCATATACACCATAGCAGAATGGTGTGGTTGGAAGAAAGAACATGACATTGGTAGAATGTGCTCGAAGCATGTTGAAAGGTAAAAACATTTCTAATGGTTTTTGGGAGGAAGCCATTAATACTATTGTTTATTTGAAAAATAGAAGCCCAAGTAAGATTTTAGATCAAAAAAAGTCTTTTGAAGTCTTTTATGGCTATAAAACTGAAGTTGGTCATATAAGAATATTTGGTTCCAAGGCATTTTCTTATATTCCAAAAGATGAGAGAAGGAAACTTGATGAAAATCTATTAAGTTTGTATTCCTTGGTTATTGTGATGATCATAAGGCATACATGTTGTTTGATCTTAGCGCACATAAGTTGATTGCAAGTAGATATGTGATTTTTCATGACAATACAGATGATGAGATAAGTAAAAATGATGTTTGGTATACTCCTTATGACAATGATGCTCATGTAAAAGTTGAGATAGATGATGAACATGAACAGGTACAAGAGGAGGAACAAGTACAAGAGAAGGAAAAGGTACACGAACAAAGTGGAAGCAACATGGATACTACAAACACTCTTGAGTCACCTAGAAGGGATCTTATGCCACAGAGCAGAAGAAATGAAAGTGGTGGAACTCAAAGGAAGTCATCATGAACAATTCAGGTACCTTCTAGGTATAAAAATTATGCATTGATGACACAAGTTATGAATGTTGTATAACTTGTTACTTATGAACAAGACAAAGAACATAAGGAATGGAAAAATGCAATGAATGAAGAATATGAATAAATAATGAAGAATGAAATGTGGGAATTAACTGAACCGCCTGAAAACAATTTTCTCATAGGATGTAAATGGTTGTATAAAACCAAATTTAATGCAGATGAAAGTGTTGACAAATACAAGGCTAGATTAGTTGCAAAAGGGTATTCACAAAAGGAAGGAATTGATTATGAGGACACTTTTTCACTTGTAGCTAAGTTAAATACAATTAGAGTCATGATTGCATTAGCTACACAACATAATTGGAAAATACATCAGTTAGATGTTAAATATGAATTTATGAATGGTGATTTAAAAGAAGAAGTTTGTTTGGTTTAGCCTAAAGGATTTATAAAGAAAGGACAAGAGGATGTTGTGTGTAAGCTAAAGAAATATTTATATGGTTTGAAACAAACACCTAGATCTTGGTATATTAAGATTGATTCATTCTTTTCACATAAAGGTTTTGTGAAAAGCAAAAATGATCTAAATTTGTATGTCAAAAAGGATGAAAATGGGAATGTTTCTTTGGCATCTTTATATGTTGATGATTTTATTATAACAAACAATGCTTCTCACTTGATTGAAGATATTAAAATTTCATTATCACAGATGTTTGAAATGAAGGATCTTGGTGAAATACATTATTGTTCAGGTCTCGAAATATGGAGAGAAGGTGGTAAAACAATGGTCACTCAAAGTAAATACACAAGGGAAATACTGAAAAGATTCAATATGAATGAATGCAAGGCAGTGTCAACACATTTTGAAAAGAATGCTAAGTTATCTAGTGTTGATGAAACTAAAGAGACAAATGGTACTCTATATCGCCAGTTGGTGGGAAGTTTGAACTATCTCACTACTACACAACCAGACATAGCATATTTAGTCAACATCCTTAGTGAGTTCATGGCTAAGCCACTTGAAAGCCACTAGGTAGATGCATAGAAAGTCCTTCAATATCTTAAAGGAACTGTTAATTTTGGTATTATGTATACTGATAATTGTGATGTTGAGTTCGTAGGTTACTCTGATTAAGATTGGGTCGAAAATCCCGATGACAGGAAATCAACTTCTGGATATGCATTCAACATTGGTGCAGGGGTCGTGTCATGGAGCAGTAAGAAACAACCAACTGTTTCTTTATCATCAACAGAAGCTGAGTACAAATCTCTATGCAATGCTACTTGTGAAGTTGTTTGGTTAAGGAGAATTCTTGAAGTTTTTGGCAACAAACAAATGAAGCTAACTATTCTCAAATGTGACAATCAAAGTTCTATTAAATCGGCACACAACCCAAGTTATCATGCTAGAACAAAGCATATTGAAATTCAACACCATTTTGTAAGAGAAAAGATACAGTCAAAAAAAATTGACCTGATCTATTGTAATACCACTGATAATGTGGCTAACATCTTTACCAAACTTCTTGGAAAGATGAACTTTGAAGAATGTAGAAAACAGTTAGGTGTGGTAGAAAATCCATTTCTCCATTAAAGGGAAGTGTTAAATATTAATGTAAAAATTCCTAAAATAGAATTAGTTGTATATGATTCCATGTTTTCCTCTACGTGTTTTTATCAGATCCATAATAATAGGAATCTGATGCTTGTGTGACAATCCTATAAATGTAAGTTTTCTATTCTTGATTAAAACATGAAATAACATGAGTTATATCTCACTTTGATTATTGTTGGTTGTACTCCGTAAATTTTAGACTTAGAGTTCAAAAGTTTATAATAATTATAAAGTGTGGAGGACATCCTTACTGGTGAATTTGACTAATTGTATTCTTTTCTATTATGGATATGAATAAAGGCATGTTGTTCTAATAATTTTTGGGGAATAATATGAGTTTTTACTAGGTGTAATTTTTATTGTGAATTTATGGTTTGAAAGAAAATACTTATAAAGGCATTTTACTACTATTTTGATTTGAGGCAGAGATCTGGGAAATCTTTAGTTCTGGAGAGTATTGTTGGAGGGGACTTTTTGCCTCAAGGTTTAGGTAAAAAATGAATGTTCTTTTATTGTGTTGTTTAGAATAAAAAATATGACATTGTAGGTTTTGGTATTCTCAGTTCCTCAATTTGGAATGCAGGTATTGTAACAAGGAGATCTCTGATTCTACAGCTTCAATCCTTCAAAGGATTGATGCCAAGACTATGCAAAGTTTTTACATATCCCTAAGAAGGGTTTTACAAATTATGGTAAGTGATTATTTTGTGTCCACAGATTTGTGAGATGTTAAAATGTAACTACAACTTTGGTGATTTGAAGTAGCTTCTTTTAGAAATATAGGATCATTTGTAGGGGGCGAGAAATATAATTCAAGGGCGACTTGCTCCTCTCCTTTTCAGCCACATGAACTCTTTACATGGTGCAATTTATTTGAGTTTGTCTTGATATAGAACTCCATTGCTCTTTTCTTATATCACAATTTTAAACATCTCTCTTGTATGCAAAATTTGTAGCAATCCATTGTTCCACGGGTTTTCTTTTGAAAATGATTTAATTTTAGAATATGCATCTTATAAGCATGCCCTTAAATATTCCAAACTATAGGTAATTAATGGGAGCATTTTACCATCTTTTCTAGTGTAGGATTAGTGGGTATGCATCCCCTTATTAGCCATCGAGATGTTTATGCAAAGCCATATTGCAAAAGTAAAATTTGTATTCAAAGAAATTGATGCCTTCCCCATCACTAGAAATCTAGACGAAGAAAGTCTAAGCCAAAGAAGTCTAAGCTGAAGCTATGGGAATCTAATACTTACTCTCAAGGAATGACAAAGAATATTATATTGACATGGTTTTTTAATTGTTCTGAATTTTATGACATTGACATGGTTTTTTAATTGTTCTGAATTTTATGACATCACGTTTATACAAATACTTAAAAAACATATATTATATTGAAATGACTTTTAAATGTTATGAATTTTATGACATCACATTTATACAAACACTTAAAAGACATATATTGTATTGCAATGATTTTTAAATTGTTATGAATTTTATGACATCACATTTATACAAACATTTTAAAGACATAAGAGGTGGGGACTAGCTACTTTGCAGCTATTTCCCTTGTTCTAAAATAAGAAAGGGAGCCCAAGAAATATTTCCATACTTTCATCATCACCCCAACAGGAGCTCTAGCAAGATCGAATCCCACAGTCCAAGACTAGAGGACGAGCCGCAAGAGACCCCAGTCCCAATTTTTTTCCTTAATTTTTTGTCTTCCTCGCTCCTATGAATCAAAACCATCCAGCCACGTATTAAAACATGGAGTACCGTCCTATACCCTAGTGGAGGGGACCAATTTTGCTCCAACCGATTTGACAGAGAATCCTCCTTCACCGTTTTGCCATGCCACTGAAGTGACCCACTACGGTTTTTCTAACATACTTAGAAATCTCGAATCGAAATATTATTTCGTAACATCATTTCGACCTTGGACGACTGGACTTGAATACAGCGAGAGCGCTTGCTTCCCTTGAAACCACTACTACTAGTCTGGACCCCCGCTTCGGTGGTTTCTGCTCTCGACTCCTTAGGCGTATTCTGGAAAATTCGCTCGTCGAATGGGAAGGATACGGGGTCTTTCAAAATAGGCACAATAAAAGCACTATCTGGGACGAGAGCGGAGAGGGGGTCACTTTTGAAATTCGAGACCAACGGGATAGCATTCGATCCAGATCCATTGATGCTTACACAACCTAAATCTCGAGACCCATAAAAGTGACCTACGTAGCAATTTTCTAGTAATTTTTTTTTTTTTAATGGAGTAGGGGTGGTCGAAATCCGATCAAAAATTATTGGATTTTTAAATTTAAGTGATTATTTCTATAGAATCAGAATATTCTCAAAATTTTTAAACATACTAAATTTATTTTTAAATTCAAAAATTAATTTTAATATATTGAAATGGTAAAGAAGAGCTGGCATAACGCCGTCCGGTTACAGACTAGAAAACCACTGTTTAGAAGGTGGGATGCAGCGTCAAATAAATACCCACCCGAGGAAACAATAAAAAGAACCTCGCTCCTGCGGAAAACCTAGAGAATAGACCGCCGAAACAGAAGACCCCCCATTTCGCTAAAACTCACAAGCCTTGACATTTTTTACCAACAATTAAATCAAAATGTGTAAATATATTTTTATAAATCGAAATTATTATTTTATAGTTATATAGTTTAAAATTAATATATATATATATATATATTATTTTATTTTATTATATTTAGAAGTGTAAATTCTTCTTAACTGGTTTTTTTAACAAAAGATTAATTATATATAATTTTATTTACTTAATTTATTATTATTATTTAATAATGACATGAATTAGATACATAATCAAAATTTACTTATACTGAATTATATTAATCAATAATCAACTTTACTAAATAGTTACAGAGTGCATTCCTCTTTCAAAAATTTACTAGTTTATTTATTATCACAAACTTTACCTGCATTTACCTTCATTTCTCTGTATGCCTATTAATTACTTATAAAATTTATTTAGTGGTGATTGACTAATATAGCATGATTTACATCACCAAAAATGATTGTTTATTTCCTTATATTTAAAATTATAAAAAGTGATAAATTTTGAGAATTATACAACTAATGTAGCATGATTTGCATCACCAAAAATGATTGTTTCTTTCCCTATATTTAAAATGATTAAAAGTGATAGATTTTGAGAATCATGCAATTTGGAAATGAAGTTTATCCATTAATATGTAATAAACTTTTTTTTTTTATCTTTATAGGTTAAAATATATTTGGCAATATGTGCATTGTACATAGGATTTATAAACACATAATAATTTCTAATTCTTTGTTCAAATACATCATTATCATTGTCATTAATCCCACTTCATGATAAGGAATTAAATTGAACTAAGTTTTAAGATTTTGGTTTGTTTGTTTGATTAATTTTGATGCTTAGATCTTTTAATAAATGTCTTAACCAATGAAAATCATGTTGATTATGGAATCTTAGAGGGAGAATCCAAATTATATTTACATAAAGAGGTGTATCTGTTACAAATTAATCCAATGTTTCTTGTTTATGGAATTTCTCCAAATAATATCGAATCACATGTTCCAAATTTCTATCTGCTACTTGAATTTCACTCACTTGATAATGATTCACATCCGTAATAAGAGATTATGAATGCTACTTGAATTTCATTTACTTGATAATGATTCACATCCACAAAACGACATGGTAATAAGAGATTATGGATGCTCTATCTGCAAATTTCTTTAAATCTTATCCACAACTCTTTTTCAAGGTCCACATGCTAGTATGTGATGATCTACTATACTAGTATCAAAATTTATTTCAAGTTCTAACATAGAGAACATTACATTAAGATAATCATCTCATAAAGGATCATGCATAATGGAATGGACATTTTTGAATGAACTAACTACTTATAAAGTTTCAATATGAACAGGACTAACATACATTCAATGGACTAATTTCATACATTAAACCTTATCTCAAATTGATTTGTATTTCTATATTGCATCACAAAGATATCTATTTATCTCTTTACTATTATAATGACATTCCCTTATGATAAATATGGTGAAATGATTATAAAAAGTAGAACGAAATTCCATTAATTTT
>ML778064.1:921554-961654 GCA_009831015.1 Picea engelmannii
TAAGTCACGATCAAAACTTGCTTCTTACCACATGTTCCATTCCCATCCTATTTCCATATTATATGTTAATGAATACTTACAAAATAGATTATTAATAGAATTGGACATAATAGGAGAGAAAAAAAATAAAATTATTTATTAATCATTCTTCATTAAATTGGATAAATAAATATATGTATGAAATAATCATTCCTTATCAATCAAGAATTTTTTTTGTTTTTATCTTCACCTCCTCTAATTTTTATTAAAAAATAAAAATTCAGCAATTATTCATGTTCTTTCTTATTTTTTTTCAAGTTTTGAAATAGTTTCCTGGACAATAATGAGGTTTGTGTGAAGTTTACTCTCCCAATAAGGACAATTTTTTTTTTTTTTCAAGTTTTCAAATAGTTTTCCTGGACAATAATGAGGTTTGTGTGAAGTTTACTCTCCCAATAAGGACAAAAATAGATATATTCTTGTGTATAGTTTAGTTTATATAAAAGAGATATATTATTCTTTACTAAGTTTTAATATTACACTATTTATTATTTAATATTACACTATTTATTAAAAACATTATTGAAAAAAATAACAAAAGAATATTATTTATTAAATAATATATATTATAATTAAAAAAGATATATTATTTTCTAACTAATTTTAATATTAAATATTGATTTTTTTTTTAAAAGTATCATTTATTAAATAATATATATTACAATTATGAAGAGCCAATTAAGGCTCAAGTAATAAGGAGAATACATCGGAATATAATCGACTCTGCAACTAGGGTTTAGGGCTTCACAACCGCCACGAACTGTGCCATCACAACCACTGCCCCGCAGGGGCTCATGTCTCGCAGGGAGGGGGTGCCGACTGGCGTCTCCTATAGCCAAATCACGGCAAATGAAAACCCTGCAGTAGGAGCGAAAAGGCCGACCTTTGAGCCGCCTCCAGACATGCGCTCGAAGCTTCTAGCAGAAGGGACCTTCAAGGATCGGGAGATGGATATCGATCCAGTTAAAGAGACTGTCCCTGCAAACGCCTCAGCTCCTTGGATGTCGGGTAAATGCATTCCACAGGCACCACAGGCCCCAAAATACGTCATAAGCTTGCCACACATAGAAGAGCAGAAGCAATACATGCGAGACTATGCCCTGGTGGGAAAATTTCTAGGGCTTTGGCCTTCTGAGCGTGATCTAGTCAAATGGATACAACACTGGTGGAAACCAAAAGGTCACTATGATTTACAACTAGGTTCTAAGGGGTTCTTCACAATCATCCTCCACAACCTTGAGGACCGCAATCGCATCTTTGACGGGGGGCCATATTTCTACAACTCGACCGGACTCTTCTTAAGATTCTGGACAGAAAAGTTCAGCCCTGAGAAGGAAGACTTTGCCCACGCGCCAGTATGGATTAGACTGTACTCCCTTCCCCAGGAATTCTAGCTGGAAGAGGTCCTAGCCGACATTGGCAATACCATTGGCATCTATGTTAAGTCCTCCGAAGCCACCAAGAAGCGGCGCTACACATCCTATGCGTGAATCTGTGTGTATCTGAACATAGCTAAGTCGCTACCAGGATCCATCACATTGGAATATCATGACGAGGACTGGTCCCAAACCATCAAATACGAACACATTCCATTCTGATGCAGGAAATGCCATGAACATGGTCATCTCTTCAGAGAGTGCCCTCTCAATACGGCTCACAAAGAAGGGAACCCAAAAAGAGGCAAAGACAAGGAAGGCTTTGTACAACCAGTAGGGAAACGACGACAGGGAGGAAGAAAACAACCAGCTCAGGTAAGTAAAGATCCCTCAACCAGCAATAAGTTTGCAATTTTGCAAGATCAACTAGAAAACCCCACAACCCCTGTAAACCCAAATGTACCACCCCCGGACAATGGACCCCAGTCCGTTGGCCAAAGTACTGAATGACCCCCACAGAGTAAGGAACCAGATCTCCCCCCCCCCTAGACTTGGCTCAGGATCCGCAAGACTTGCAAGAGACAGAGGATGGGGACGAGGAAATGGAGCTGGAGGAGAAAGACCTAGCCGGGGTGGATCTGGACCACCTTGAGCATGCCTATAGGCATAAAAAACTTTACACTATACCCAGGGATCAACTGCAGAAGGTGCACAAAGTCTTTCTCAACTCTTCCACTGGGTCCTCAGCTCGAGCTAGCAAAGCCCTGGGAATACAGGGCAGTTAGACAAAAAAAACAAATAAAACTTAGAAAGACGAAAAGAAAAGAGGGAGGAAATCCACTAACAAGATCATACAAGAAATAGGAAACTTTATGGTAAACTCAGGGCAAATCCACCTGATCTCGGACAACTTCCCTCCTCTCCCCACCCCCGCATCATTATGAAGATCATATCATGGAATATCAAAGGCCTCAACGAACATAGCAAGAAAAAACTGCTACGAGAGCTAATCTTAGTGGAAACACCAGACATTGTACTATTGCAGGAAACAAAATGTACTTCAGAAGACATTGACAGGCTACTTTCCTACTGCTGGAGGCAAGGGGGAGAAACCTCAATTGACGCCACAGGAACAACTGTAGGATTGGCTATCCTCTGGAACACCAACGCCGTGATGATGGAAAACTTCCTCACAACCAAATGGTCCATCACAACAGATTATAGGCTCATCGGCTCAAACAAGCCCAGACACCTGACCAATGTTTACGGCCCAACCAATCCAAGGGATAAGCAGGCCTTCCCCAGAAGCCTGAGTTACTTATCCAACCTTACACAATACAATAGATGTATTGTTGGTGGTGATTTCAATATCATCCACAGCCTGGAGGAAAAAAAAGGAGGATCAAGACGACTGGATCAGGACTCCAGCAACTTCAATAGCCTAATAGACAATCTTCACCTTATCGACCTGGAGGCCAACAATGGCATTCAAACTGGGACAAACAAAAGGACAGGAATACATCAAATCGTGCAAACTAGATCGTTTCCTCATCTCGAAATCCCTCATGATGGATGGCACGACAATGGAATCTACTATCTTGAACCTCTCTGGTTCATATCACTAGCCCATACAATTATGGTTGGATGTCCCAGCCACACTTGGTAAGAAACCCTTCAAGTTTGAACAGTTCTGGCTAGACCACCCTGATTTTCGAACAAATATCCAACATTGGTGGAGGGAGGCAGTGATCCCTCGCAGATCCAAAATGTATAGATTCCAGCAAAAGTTAAAGAAT
This sequence comes from Picea engelmannii, assembly GCA_009831015.1. Classification (NCBI taxonomy): domain Eukaryota; kingdom Viridiplantae; phylum Streptophyta; class Pinopsida; order Pinales; family Pinaceae; genus Picea; species Picea engelmannii. Next base: position 924,766 of record ML778064.1, read on the forward strand.
CTTAAACAAACTCTCAAACTTTGGAAAAAGCATACCTTTGGCAACATCTTTGACTCCCAAAAAAAGTTGTCAGAACAAATGGGTGAGATTCAACATCAGATCAGAGTGCAAGGGCTAACAGATGAGCTAAAATCCCAGGAAATAAAAGTAAATCAACAGATTGAAGCTAGGAAAAGACAGGAAGAGATCTTATGGAAACAGAAGTCGTGTATTCAATGGCTCAAGGAAGGGGAGCACAACACCAAATTCTTTCACAGAACTATTATCCAAAGACAACATTCTAGTAAGATCACGCATCTCATCTCGGATGAAGGGGAAACCATTCACTCCCATGCTGACATGGAAACAACTTTGATTGAGTATTTTCAAAACCTCCTTACAGAGCCCATCCCAGATAGACATGAAGCAATCAATAAGGTTACGCAACATGTGCCCTCCCTCGTTACCCAGGAGAAAAATGCAGCTCTTCTTCGGCCCTTCACAATCGAGGAAGTATATCAAGCGCTTCAGGACACCCCTAAATGAAAGGCTCCTGGTCCCGACGGATTCACCAACAACTTTTTCCACTATTGTTGGCCGATGATCAGGACAGAGGTTTGGGAAATTTTGGAAGACTCTAGAGCCACTGGACAGGTCCTCCAGGCTCTCAATGCCACTTTCCTCACCTTAGTTCCCAAAGAGGTGCAGGCACATCAGCCCAAGCAGTTCAGGCCTATAACTCTTTGCAACGTCATCTACAAACTCCTTACAAAAGTGATAGCCCGGAGACTCAAGCCTATGTTATCGACAATCATATCCCCAGAGCAATCCGAATATGTTGAGGGTAGACAAATCCTGGATAGCATCATCCTAGCTCATGAAGTAATTCACTCTCTGCAAAAGACCAAAACTCCAGGTATTCTCCTCAAATTAGACCTCTCTAAAGCCTTTGATAAGATAAGCTGGGAATATATGCGAGAAATGCTTCTAGCTTTTGGATTTGATCAGAACTGGGTAACTTGGATTTTGAATCTAACCTCCTAGGCTTTCTTCTCTCTTCTCATCAGTGGTGTCCCCTCACGACCCTTCTCCCCTTAAAGAGGGATTAGACAGGGCGATCCCCTCTCCCCTTTCCTCTTCATAATCTTGGCCGAAGGTGTCAGCTGCTCCATCCATGCAGCAATAGAAAACAACTTTCTAACAGGTTTACCCCTGCACGGCATCTCTCTCCAACTCTCTCCAGGAGATCCTCCAAACCTTCTCTGATGCCTCAGGTCTGGACTGCAACAAGGATAAATCCCAAATCTTTTTCTTCAATATGCCCCTTCAGATCCAACGCCACATCTCGGATATCCTAGGTTTCAACAGAAGCTCCCTTCCGTCCAAATACCTTGGCATTCCCTTGATTGACAATGCCCTCTGAAATTCCTCCTGGGAACATATTTTATCCTCCTTTTCCAAAATTCTCTCCTCCTGGACCTTTAGAGCCTTAAACCTTCCCAGTCGTCTCACTCTACTCCAAGCCATTCTTCAAGCCCTCTCGATCTATTCTTTTTCCGCGCTGGCTGCCCCAAAGTTCATCCTCACAACCATCAAAAGCTTACAAAGAAACTTCATTTGGAAAGGCCTCAACAAAGGGAAGAAAATAACACTAGTTAGTTGGGACAAACTCTGTCGGCCCAAAGAACAAGGAGGCCTAGGATTAAGGGATCCCTTTATAATGAACAAGGTTCTCAATGCCAAAATTTGGTGGTGTTGGTTAAAAAATCCCAAGGATCTTTGGGCCAGACTCTGGAGGAAGAAATGCACTCCAAATATGGAAGAGAAGAACCTAATCCGATGGAATGGGGACAACCCGGGCTCATTAATTTGGACAACAGCTAAGGAGAATAGACAACCGGTGACTCAGCAGGCCTTCTGGGAGATAGGTAATGGGGAAACTGCTCTTTTCTGGCAAGACTCCTGGCAACAGTGGCCAGCTCTGAACACTGAGGAATGGGCCCGTGACATATACACCCAAGCCACACAGGCAGGCATGACAAGAGTAGCTGACTACTGGAAGGACAATCCCATGGAGGACACCTGGCGCTGCTGGCATTTGGATAGGGAACGCATTAACCTGGAGGCGCATGTAGATCTGGCACCTTTGCAAGAAGAGCTAGCTAAATGGAAAATTCCCAAAATTGCAGGAGAAGATTTTCTTCGGTGGGGATACAGGCCATAGGGCTCCTTCAGCACGCAAGAAGCCTACCAAATCAAAACTCAATCAGAACCCCTCCCTGCTTCAAAATTTTGGCATAAAATTTGGAGTCTTAAACATTGGCCGAAAATCACTCTATTCCTATGGTTGGTCTCCCATTCAAGCATTCTAACCGGGGAAAACCTCTACAAAATAGGTTTTGTGGGACCCTCTTTATGTATACTTTGTGGAGAGGCATAGGAAACCATGAACCATCTCCTCAATTCTTTCCCTTACACAATTCAAATCTGGGATCAAGCAGCGCTTATCATGCATACCTCGGACTGCCTCAGAGATAGCATCCTCGAAACCATTACGAACTGGAGGGACCAGGTTTTCCATTCTCCCCTCCTTAATCATATCTGGCAACTTCTACCCGGCTTTATCCTTTGGAAAACTTGGAAAGAAAGGAATAGAAGACTCTTCAGAAGTATCTTCCTCCCGTGGCAGCAGTGTTGGCGTCAGTGCCATCGCAACATCCTCGAAACTCTCCACCTATGGAAATGGTTCAACTCAGACTTAACCTGCTCTCCCTCCGAACTCCCCATCCTCCGGAATTGGACACCTCTGCCTTCTCTTCAGGCTCTCCCCTCCTCTTCTCTCACCACCCCTTCTAGCAACCCCTCCTTTTGGTCTCCTCCCCCAGAGGATTTCATCAAGCTCAATTTTGACGGAGCCTCTAAGGGAAATCCAGGGGATGCAGGCTATGGAGTAGTCTTCTGCAACCATCATGGGCACATCCTCGTCATAGGCACAGGCTCCCTCGGGCATTCCACGAACAATGCAACAAAACTCTGGGGTCTTATCAAAGGACTGCAATTGGCCATCAAAAACAATTTCACCAAGATAATCGTCGAGGGGGACTCTCAAGTCATCATCAGCCTGCTGCGCAGAATCTTAAACGAGGAAAATCCAGACAAAATATCGCCTAGTTGGAGACTATCACATGGCCTACAGATCATCACAAATCTAATGCATTCAAATCGGGCTATCATTCCCACACACATCAGGAGGAAGGCGAATCAAGTTGCGGATGAACTGGCTAATCGGGGTACCAACTGGAGTAGAACGGAACTCCAATGCAATTCAGCCCGAGATCATGATCACCCTATCCTCCAGCAATGTATCCACAAAGCTGGAACAGTGGATGCCTCCTTGGATGGGGTGTTAGGGCAGAAAACGTGGCATACGACAGAGGTAGGCACCAGCCACTGAGGCATGGAGCCATGTGACGGGCTCGTGCCACCACCCACCACCCTCCTCTGCAATTAAATAGCCATTACTATGATTTGAAGGGGCATTTATGAAGTCTCTAACTCCTTATTCACGTCTTTGTATGGCTTGGTTAATGATGTTTGTCTCTCATATCCGCTTGTATCCCGAAGGGCTCCTCCCTTCGCAGCCATGGCCTGATCCTACTCAAATTCTCTGGTTCAATGCTGCCCCTGCTCACCCCCAGGCCATATACCTCTGCCTGGTGCACCTAATCTCCTCGGCCAGTCACAATTATTAGCTTATGCCACGTCCAAGGGGAAGGTCGCGGAGGGGCTCTCCCTGGAAGCCTTGCTGACCCTCGGTCTCGCCTCCTGACTCACCTTCCATCTGCTCCTCCCCCCCCCTCCAGTTTGAGATTTCCATTGATTCCTCTCACGCTCCAGCGAACTCGCAGTTTAAATGTCTGGCAATCATCCCCCGGATGCCGAGCTTATTCTTGCGTCTCTTTCTCAACCCTCCTATGGATTTCACTACCCCCACACCAGTCCTTGACCCTCTGAGAAACTCAGGAGGCGAACCTCCTCCTCCTCGTAAGCCTGGGAATGTTGGATACCAATTCACTGATTCCTCCAATAGCACACAGTTCAGAGACAGCTTGGCTATTCTTCACGGTTTGGTCTTTGAACTCCACAAGGGGGTGGAGGACCTCCAGTTTCGCCTTCAAGCTAGAGATGAAAAAGTGGCAGTCTTTCTTCAGACTCTCTCCTCCATGCACAAAGATTTCTCCTCAGACCTGGTAGAAGCGACCCCAATGGAGGAACCCAGTGCAGCTCCAGGTGAAGGACATGACAAGGTGCAACGCTCAACAGAGATGGGACGGGAGCAGGATGGGCACGAGAGCAGTGTTGTGGAGATGGAATCGACAAGGAAACCACTGCAAAACGCTACTATAGGTGCTGATGGAACCCTGTGCAATGTGAAAGTCGAAAGGTAGTGGGCAGACCAGGTGACGTATGTCAAGGAGGAGCCTTGGACAGAGGACCTCCATGCCACGTGGCCAGGTTATCTACCAGGTGTCTAGGTCTATAGTGTTTTTCAAGGTCTTGTCAGCCTCTTTTAGTTTTAACTGATAAACAGTTTGTCTAAGACAATTTTTCTTAGCCTATCATACTACTTATGTTTGACTCCTATGCTGGTTGGACTGGTTTCCCCTCTGTTGGGGCAGTCCAGTAACTATAGTATGGCTATCTCTGTATTTTGCAACTTTACTTCAGTTCTGGAAGGCTCTTAATATATGATACTTCTTATTTAAAAAAAAATAAATAATATATATTACAATTTAATTTTCATATAACATAACTGGTTAAATTAATAATAAATAAAACATTGAAATAATAATTAAAATTTAAAATTAATAATAAAAAATAATAACAATATATTAATATACAAAAATAATAATATATTACTATATTAAAATAAAAAATAAAATAATAATAATAATAATATAGTACTTTAATATTAATTTATTAAACCAACATAGATACATATTAAGACTACGTCTATCAAGTTTCCAGAAGGATCAAATGTTTCTAGGTGAGAACTTCTTGTAAAACTTGAAGAAACGCTAGGGATTAAAATGGATCAATGTTATTTAATAAGACATGAAATTTCCAAATTGATTAAGTTATATTGAACATTTAGAGTCTTGAAGTATTTGAGGTTCACTAGAGTGGGAGGATTTTGAGAGTTTTTAAAAAAAATGCAAAAAAATGTGGTTCATCTAAAGAAATAAAATTTATAAAGATTTACGGATTATGACTCCAAGTTATTTTTAGAACTTTTACAAAGGATCTTGCGCATTAAATGAAATGAAGAGCATTAGGTTCGAAAATTGATAGGCTTAATGTAGAAATAATATAAACTTTTGTAGAAACGACATATGAAAAAAAAATATTAATGATCCACTTTGATGCCCATAATTCTTCAAGGACCATCTTTTGAGATTCTCTCCAAGCAGTATTGACCACCATTTAATTTACAATATCAATGACCGGTATGAAGTCTCAAGGTAATGTAGTTTAAAAGAACATTTAAAACTAATGAAACTTTATGTGTTTGATTTAGGTTTGATTGAAGTTTTTTAATATAAATATAATGAGAGAACTAAGAGCTCAAGTGAGTTTTTTTTAGGCTTATTGTTCTTTCTCTTGCAATTTTTAAGTGTGTACGTTTTTTCTTACTATGATAATTAATAAAGGAACTTATAACCCATTCGCTTCAATAACATGGATACTTTGCGGAGTTAAATTCATGTTTTGTTTTCTTAGACTTATACAAGGATATCAATATTTAGAATGGATATAAGGTCTCTATTCTCATTTTAGTTTTGAGTGCAACTATTCTTCATGATTAGAGGTATGGCCTACTCTCTAGTGTAACCTACATACATCAACCAACTAATAACACAATACTAACTATAGAATATAAAAAAGCAAGACTTTTCAAATACTCTTCATTGAATAATTTATATTCGGTGCAACTCTTTTCCTCATTGTTATACAACTTTGATAGAATCTATCAAAGTGATCAAGGATGAGATATTTTCCTAGTTCCATGTTTGTATTTTTTTTCTTATTGTAGTGTATTAGTTAATGAATTTAATCCCTCCAAAATTTCCAATTCTTTGGGAAAGACCACCCAATGAATGATGCCAGTGGCTGAAAAATACTTGATGGGGATAAATACCAACCACTAATACTTCTTATGCACAATTTTTATAGCCCCATGCTCAATAGAACCAACTTGTTATTCAATGTTTGGATAACTAAAGAAGTAACAAGGGGGATCTATCACTATAGAGAGAAAATCATTGTTGTGGCTTGTTATCCCCATTTTGTGGGATAACTAAGAAGATGATGTCTTGAGGCCCTCAAGCTGCATATATGGAGTGTCAAGATACCACATGACTAGCAATGTCCACTTTCACATATGGAAGCCCCTTGTATCACCACAGTATGGATCCATCTTCAGTGCATCCACCACACCAGCTAGCTTCTAGAAGGCACATGGGTCTTGCTCCATGCAGTACAAGTTAGGTATTGTTGTAGGTAGTCACCCTATTATTTGAGGCATTTAAGCATGTTGTATTTTAGATGATTTTGATTATCGAACGCCTACTTAGATATTATTTTTTTGACCATGTTTCACCTTGGTGTGTGTCATCGATTTCATAGTAAGTGACCAAATTTTAGGGAATGGGTGCAACTGGGGGTCCCTTGAGGGGTCATCGTACCATTCCCTTCCATACTTATCAGTTTCCTCTCATTGCATTCCCATCAAGTTACTCTTTTATAGGTCCTTTGACTTTATTGACCCGAGAAGGGCATGTACCTCATTTCATTGGAGGAAGGCGCTAAAAGACTAGGGGGATAGTTGCTAGAAAACAATAAGAGCCTAAAATATAAACTTTCTAGATGCTCACCCAGACATGTCTTGAGAACAATGAAGTGCTTGTCAAAAGAATTGAAATCTTGCAAAATATAAAAGACATAATAAATATTGTGCTTGAATGAAAGACTAACATAAGTGCATTATAACTCTTTGCATGGTTACCCCTATGGCACTTTGTGGGCCTCTTCCTTTTGTTGGATATGTTTTAAATTATTTGCATGACTAGAGCTAGTGTCGTCGAGCGCGCAATGGGGTAAGAGGGGGTCGTAGTGCCCCCTTCCCGGTGATTGGCAGAGAGGGTAGAGTCCCCCTATTTGGGGGGTTTTTAGGGGAGCGGGAGCCACACCTCATGGGGGTTCAGAAGAAGAGCCCCCCAAAAATTAAATTACCAAATTTTGTGTCTATTTTTGGACATTTTTTGGGCACATGGTTTTCGGCTGATGGTTTTCCTTTTTCGGATAAGGGATTAGCGTTGGATGTCGAGTTGGATCCTATATGTATATTGTATTGTAAAAAATATATGGGTGAATGAATATAAAATATGTTGGTTTTCTTGGTTTGGGTTTCTAGGGGAAAAACAATCTGTGTAATGTGTGTATTCACCATTGTATCTTTCGTGTTCTTTTATTGAAAATGTGTTTGCAATAAAATATTGTACAAGGTTAAAATATACATTTGGTATCATAATAATTATTAGCTTTAGGGGGGAGCCTTTGAGGTCAGGGGTTTGGATCAGGACTTTGATAATCCTTGCTCTAGTGGGAGAACTATGGTATTGATTCTTCAAGTGAAAAGAAATGGAGAGCAGTTCTAAAATAGAGATCGAGAAATTTAATGGGAAAATTTTTGAGTTCTGGAAAATCAAAATGGAATATTTGTTGGTAGAAAACTAGAGATCAACGAATTGTAGTGGATACAAGTACTGCACCTACATTAACATCAGTAGATGACTGAAAAAAGTTGGATCAGAATGAGAAGAGCACAATCTGATTGTGTGCCTCAGATTCAGTATTATTGAATGTGTCAGGGGAAGCTACATCCAAGGAGTTATGGAATAAGTTAGGGAACTTGTATCCGTATCTGTCCCTAGTAAATAAATTTTTCTTGTGAAAGAATATGTATAACCTAAGGATGAGAGATGGAGACTCCTTGATGCAACATTTGAAGGCCTTCAATAATGTGATAAGTAAGTTATTCTTTGTTGAGATTAAAATTTTAGATGAAGATAAGTGTATCGGTTTATTGTGCTCTTTACCAGACTCATGGGATAGTCTGGTTGTGGCCATAGGTAGTAATACAACTACCTTGAGTTTATAAGATGTAGTCTCACCCTTTTTGTTCAAGGAGATGAGACTAAAGAACACAGAAGGACAAAGAACAGATGTAATGTTTCCAATCTGAGGATGATCCTAGGAAAGAAATAGATATAAGTCCTTAAGTGGGAGATCTAAATCTAAGGGTAGATCTAAATCTCTCGAAAAAAATTTAAAGGTATGTTGGAGATGTGGAAAACAAGGGAACTTTAAGAAGCAATGTATATCTAGAAGAATTGAGAAATCAAAGGTGATGGAGTTATTACACACTCAGTTAGAATTATTTTCCTAAGTTTGATAGTCCAATGTTGAGAATGATACCTTAGATGAGAATATTCTCTCTAGAGAATATTCCCCTACAAAATAAGGCATTTCTCTTCAGTTTAGATTCGATTACACTCATTTAGACTAGTGGAAGTCACTCATGCATGACAACCTTGGTTTTATGAGTATTAGTTGGATGTGTCTCTCTCACTTCCATAGGTTTCTTAGTTAACTGGTGATTACATGGATCAGTTAACTAACAGTAGGTGGAAGTTCACTCCAATGTCTATCAATAAGTGTCTATATATCTCTAGATCACTACTATGGCGCATTGGTTACTCATGTAACCTATATCTATTGTAAATTATTCACTCTTTGAGTGTGGAATACAATTAATACAATTATTTGATTCTCTCTCTTGTTTTCATCTTTTCTCATTTTTCTGAAAACTATGCATGTCATTTTTTATATATATCTTATCTATGTAGGTTCATCCATATTTACATGGTATCAGATCCAACTAATTTCTAGGAAAAATACACACCCGACTCTTTTTTCTAGTACTGAATATTGGAGATTATAGAAAAGATAGATTATTCATCAGAAATACTTCTCACTTCTCACACCTCATAACTATTTAGAGTAAAAGCCAAAAAAAAATATTTAACTCAAATGCAAAGGCTTGTACCAAATAACTATGGAAATGGAAGTAGAGCATGATTCCTCCGATGAGAAAAAAAAATTCTCAATAGACAAGATATGGCCATAGGATGTATCTTCTGGTCTGTTTCTCCTGAAATTATCCACCAAGTATATGACGAATCATGAGACTCAAATCCAAATAAAATATGGACCATATTGGAGGTTCTATTGGAATAAAGAAGATTGTAAAAATTTCATACAGGAGATTCAAAAGATAGATCGAGAATATAAACCATCATAATATCAAGCCTCTTATTTTGAAGAGTCTTCTACAAAAGTATCTCCACAAATTCTTGTTCCATTAATTGCAGATGATGTCTACTCCATTTCAAATTTGTTTTCTGAATTTCATATGGAATATATCATGCATGCATCTCAAGAGTCACATGCACAAACTTTTTCATGTGCCATGCATGCATATCAAGAGTCACGTGCACAAACTTTTTCATGTGCCATGCATGCATCTCAAGAGAAACATACATGCACCATGCATGCATCTCGGGAGACAAAACGGGGATTGTGCACATCATATTCAATTATGATATTTTTGAGAATAGTTTGTAGACACAAATTGGATATTTGTATTCCTCTCTGAAAAATACCCAATTTCAAAAAAACATCATTTGAAACGATGTCTGAGAAGTGAAGTTATGATAATTTTAAAATCCGTAAATTTTCATCATTTTTCCAAAAATGACCGCACTATTTTCATAGTTTCATCCAAACTTCATTGGATCTTTTTCATTACAAAAGAGAATGTGGATATGTGTGGACATCTCAGTAGTGAATCTACTTCATCAGATTTTTGTAGACATCTACATCTTCAACACAATATTTAAGAAGCACAAACTTGCACAATTGTGAGGTCTTGGTGGAGTGAAGGACACACTTTTTTAGAAACTTCCTTTTGTTCCTTCTCATTTTTTTATGCATTGTACCTTGAGGGGGGGGGAGGGGTTCCCATGAGATTTTACCTCTTTCCTCATTTTTTCAGTGTTTCATTCTTAGATGTATTGTACAATGGGTACCTAAAATGGCCTTTATTTTTGGGACCCATTCATCATTTACACCCTAGTAGTGTTCAGGGGGGTGTTGGAGATATTACACACTCACCTAGAATTAGTTTCCTATGTTTGATAGTCCAATGTTGAGAATGATTCATTAGATGGCAATATTCCCCTACAAAATACGATGTTCCTCTTCATTTCATAGTTAGTTAGACTAGTGGAAGTCACTCATGCATGGAAATAACAGTTTTATCACCAGTAGTTGCATGTGTCTCTCTCACTTCCACACGTGTCTTAGTTAACTAATGATTGCATGGATCAATTAAATAAGACTAGTTGGAATTTCACTCCAGTTTTTGTCAGTGACTGTCTATATCTCTATATATCACTACTATGGCACATTAGTTACTTATGTAACCTATATACATTGTAAATTATTCACTCTTTGAGTGTGGAATATAGTAAATACAATTATTTGATTCTCTCTCTCATTTCCATCTTTTCTCATTTTTCTACAAACTGTATATGTCCTTTGCTGGCTAGATCTTACCTATGTAGGTTCATCCACATTTATAGAACTCTATAGAAGAAAAGACCCTTGAGAAAGAACAGGGGCATGTGTACTTGGCTTCTTCAAGAACACATACAAATCATGAGGCATGGTTGGTTGACTGAGGTGCATCGTTCATATGACTCCCCAGAGGGAGTGGTTCTGTGAATATGAAAGATGTGATGGAGGTAATGTTTTCATGGGTGATAACTTGACAAACATAATCATAGGAAAAGGAAAACTAAAGTTGAGGCTCATATATGGAAGGATTAGAACACTTCCTGGTGTTCTGCACATCCTAGGATTGAACCAAATTTTTTTTTCTGTAAGCAAAATGGACAATGCAGGGGTACAAATAGTATTTGAAAATTAAACATGCAGGACGGTTCCAGGAGCAATGGTGTTGCTGAAGGGAGTCTCGATTGGAACTTTATATAATATGAAAATAAGAACTATTAGTAATGTGTGTATTAGTTCCATTATTCATGATATTGGAGCCGAAGAAGAAAAAACCCTTACAGTCTCTGGAGAAAATGTTATGTTGTGGCATCAAAGACTGGGGCATATCAGAGAGAAGGGATTTCGACTACTACATGTTAAAGGTATGGTTGAAGATATATCTAAATTGTCTATAGATTTTGATTTTTTTGAAGATTCTGCATATGGGAAGAACAATTGGGTAAGATTCCCCTCTGGTGCAACAAGGGAAGAAATAATTTTACAGCTAGTGCACGATGAAGTGTTTGAAACTGTGTCAATTTCATCATTGGGAAAACCTGTGTGCTGTGTGACTCTCCTTTATAGATGAATTTTGGATGAATACTTGGATATATTTCCTCAGGAAGAAATCTAAATTATTTTACATGTTTAAATAATTTAAGGCTCTTTATGAGAATCAAAAAGAGAAAATAATCAAGGTGCCAAGGACATATAATGGTGGAGAGTTCTACGGGAATGAATTTGAAGAATTATGTAATAAGTGCAGTATAGAAAGGAAAAATACTACTCCATATCAACCTCAGTAGAATGGATTTGTAGAAAGGATAAACAAGACATTTATGGAAAAAGAAAGGTGCATGCTCGATGGTGTCGTGTTAGGGAAATAATTTTGGGCAGAGGTAGTGGGTGTTGGATATGTTTTATATCCTTTCCATGAGTATAACTAGTCTCTACGTTGCATAGGGTGTGCAGGGAGGTAAGAGGGGGGGCATAGAATCCCCTCCTAGAGTATTTGTAGGGGGTAAGAGCCCACCTACATAGGGGTTTGGGGGAAACACCCTTGAAAAAAACATTTCCTCGGTTTTTGTGTCCATTTTTGGGCCGTTTTTCAGCACATGGTTTTTCACTGATGGTTTTCTATTTATGGTTAAGGAATTATGGTTGTTTACTAATCAAGGTCATTGGGTTAGGGTTTTAGATGTAATTGGATCTTATATGTATATTTTATTGTAAACAATGTATGTGGTGAATGAATATAGAAAATGTTGATTTTCCCGATTTGGGTTTCCATGGGAAAAATTTCTGTGTAATGTGTATATTTTCCATTTTATCTTTTATGTTCTTTTATTGGATATTTGTTTGTAGTAAATAATTGTACAAGGTTACAATATACAATTTGGTATCAGAGTAATTATTGGCTTTAGTGGGACACATTTGTGGTCAGGGGTTTGGCTCAGGACTGTGATAAGCCTTTTTATAGTGGGATATATGTTGTATTTATTATTCAGATGAAGAGAAATGACAAGAGGTTCAAAAATAGCGATCAAGAAATTTAATGGGAAATTTTTTGAGTTGTGGAATCTCAAGATGTAATATTTGTTGGTAGACAAAGATCAATGGGTCGCGGTGGATCTAGGTACTACACCTAGATACATGACTGGAAAAAATTGGATCGAAAGGAAAAGAGCACAATCTGATTGTGCCTCTTAGATTCAATATTATGAATGTGTGAGGGGGAGATATAGCCAAGGAGTTGTGGGATAAGTTGGGGAACATGTATCAGTCTATCTCCTTGGTAAATAAAATGTTCCTATGAAACAATTTGTATAACCTGAGGATGAGAGATCAAGACTCATGGAAAAACATATGAACATATTCAATACTATGGTAAGTTAGTTGTTATCTATTGATATTAAAATTTTAGATGAAGATAAATGTATCAGTTGACTGTGCTCTTTACCAGACCCATGGGATAGTCTAGTTTTGGCCATAGGTAGTAATACAACTTCCTTGAGTTTCGATGATGTGGTCTCATCCTTGTTATTGAAGGAGATGATATGAAAGAACATGGAAGGATAGAGAACATATGTATTATTTGCAAGTGGATTCTCCAAGGAAAGAAATATATCTAAGTCATCAAGTGGGAGATCTAAGTATAAGGGTAGATCTAAATCTCCCAGAAAGTTTGTAACGGTATGTTGGATTTGTGGAAAAGAACGAAACTTCAAGAAGTAATGTAGATCTAAAATCGTTTAGAAAGTGAATGGATCTGAAGGTGGTCCCTCTACAGAAGAAAATAACTCCAAAGAAGAAGGGGGATATGTGTACTTGGCTTCTTCAAGCACACATGCAGATCATGAGGCATGGTTGGTTGATTCAGGTGCATATTTTCATATGACTCGACATAGGGAGTGGTTCTATGAATATGAAAGGTATGATGGAGAAAACAATTTCGTAGGTGATGACTCGAAATAAAAAATCATAGGACGAGGAAAATTCAAGTTGAGGTGTAATGTACCCCAAATTTTGTAAATAAAAAACAATTATATTTAGATAGTTTTATCGTCACTACTTACTTCTGCCAGGTTCATGTAACCATTTAACGATACAGTCAAAATATCCTATACAAAAGAATATCCCTCTAAGTTATTCCATACTACATATTAATCACACATACAAGATTAAGGAATAGCTTTACTTTACCCTAGTCTCCTAGTTACTAATATTTCCAAATCATTCCCATTCATTAAGAGAGTATAAGGGATACAATTTAACTCATTAAAACCCCACTAGTACTATCACCATTTCTATGTATTAAAATATAAATTATAAAGAAAACCCCCTAGCATTATCGCCAACTCTATTCATAAACAAATACATATACCATAAAGGGTCCCTATTCAAAATCGGGTTTAAATAAAGTATACACCCTTATCGAAAGTTTCCCAGTCTTTAACATAATGGTGGATTTACATGTTCTTAATTGTCTAAGTAATTCGACCTCATGAATAAAGTTTGTGGTTGAATTCCCGATCTCTACTACAATATTTTTGAAATATAGTTGACAGTTGGGCATCGTTTAAGGAGCCCAATGAATATAGTTTTCCCTCCCAAATTTGATAAAACTATTGAACCAGGTAACTACATCTTTAACTGAACGGGATGTTTGGTGTGATAATTGGGTATAGTCGTAACCCTAACCAAGTTATCGTGATACTTGCAATAACTTGGCGTGAAGTTAAGATAAGGGTTTATCAGGCACTGAATGAAAATATATGTCTAGTCCATTAATGGCTACCTACAGATAGTACCTCCCGTGGTTATTTCTCAACCACCATTTCCAATACAAATTTATCCACCTCCATCATATCACATGAAATTGTACCCTATCGTAATACTCACTAAACGCCTCTGGAAAAACTAAGGTGGTTCATTGTAATACTTCCCCCTAGTTTTTCTCTGCACGTTACTCATCACTCGGCTCTTGGTTGGTAACAATGGCATTCACATCATGAGTATTAGTGGGAGAGGTTTTTGAGAAGTCTGGTATTCCTACTGCACTCGAACGGGTAAGTTCTCGCATACCACCGCTCCCATTAGCACTGTAATTGTTCACTATTTTCTGCAACAGGTTTATCTCTTGTTCACTCCCCTAGATTTACAGTTCTTGAACTAAGTTTTTTGCAGGTTACCTTTAAGAATTAACATTTACCCCCCCTATTTATCTCTCTATAGGAATGACTTATCTTGTAACCAGAAGTAATAATAAGTCTTTTCTCAGTCCTTACTAGTTCTACACTTATATTTATGGTCTAACTTTAAACCTTCAGTCTCATTCTATGAGGGATATCATGCCTCCATAACTATCACCTGCATAAATCTTTTCATAAAATGTAACTCAGTTATTTTTCCTGTTTGTGCTCTACGCAGAGGTTGAAGAGTAGGACCCCATGCATCGCGTGTTGTCGGAAATTTTTACCAAATTGTTTGTTGGGTTAGCCTCTGGTGTTGGTGTCATCAATATTCTTGATAAAATATTGTGAAGGAAAACGTTCTTGGTTACACATCGTGTAACAATGGTCTCTGTGCACTTTGCACGTACCTCTATATTAGTGACCATCTCTTCAAGAAGTTTGTGTTTGTCCCTTGGATTATAGCATAGGGTTACTAGGATTGAATAAATCCACTCACAGAGGTAAGGAGGTTCTATCAACAAGGTCGTGACCTCGGTCCTTTCTTTGTTACATATACTCACATCTTATTTGAAAAATTTATCGGCATGCCTCTTTCCCGAGAATCCCTTATTTGAATATATCTCTGATTTCCCATAGTTACTTAAAATATTTATAGTAGGCATAAGTTGCATATTTACTTCCTGTTTCGATTAATTATTGGGTCTTCAAAATTTTCGACTCATGAAGAGATACAATCCTGAAACTTACTGTAATCATTTCACCCATGAATTATGCATTATAAAGTTGAAATCCATTTCCTATGGTGTGGTAGAGTATTCTGGCTGCTATGTATAATTTAGTACTCTGGTTTATTACGACATCCATCATACCTATACAGGAATTACTATGACCATACAAATTCCACTGTGGACAAAGTTTCCAGTATTTAACCTTATTTAAAACGATTTTTTCTAAGTACTTCGTTTTGAAATTCCATGTTTACAGTTGTCGACATTTCACTTGTTAGTGTAAGGAAAAGAAATTCAAGTATCCAGAACTTTGTTCTTGCTTTTGTTTCCTTTATCATTAATATGTAGTTTTAGATAATTATGAGAACAATATTTCATGTTAGGATATTTAGACACTTAGGAGTTAGTTAAGTTCTACTTGGTCTAATGTGTCGTTAGGGAAAATTTTGTTTCTTAGTGTGTTTCTTTAGTATGCATTTGTAGTTAGGAAATCTGACGGTTATGATATGTTCCCGACATAGAGTGATTCGACAGTTCATACTCTCCTCGATATTAACAACCATTGATCTATGGATTAACACTCATTTGGCCCATGATATCTATTTAAAGAGCATGGAGGTTCATTTGTCGATGATCGATTCTGAGAAAATCTCTTGTAAAATCTCTCTGTAATATTTTTCTTTTGCATTAATAAACTACTCCAAGTGGTCATGTTGGTTGAGGCTGTGGATGTTTCCCCGTAGGGGTTTTAATACATGAAAACATCGGTGTGTTGATCTTTGATATGGTTATGTGAGTGGTTACTGAAGGTTTTCATTCTCTGTTGGAATACCTGTGTTGTCGAACATGGTATCAGAGCCTGTTTGAAGACCTACTCCTATTGTAGATCAAGATTGTGAAGCTGAGTTGTCTCATCTCTATTTTCGATAATTTACATACATTTATTGGCTGAGAGGACTATTCATTGCATCTGGAGCACACATTTCATTCAGAAACACTTTTGTTTTCACTCGAGAAAGTTTTTTTTTTCCAAGATACAACCATTGCAGTCAGATCCGAAGGTATAAAGCTTGAATACACATTTTTTAAATTTTTGCAGAGTAGTATTTTGCTTTTATTTCGGTTTTGTATTATTTATTTTTGGGTTTCTAATCTTTTAGATCTACATATCCTCTTTTCCCCATTCCCTGTGAAATCTTGGCCTATCAGAATCAGATAGGAAAAGGTGCATCTTTTGGGTAAGCTAACTGAGATCTAACCCTTGTTGTCATCGAGAAGAGAAATTTTTTTCTTGTGTGAAAAGAGTCTTCTTTTAGCATGATCTGCACGGCCATTGCAATATGTTTTGATAGAGAATTTGGTTAAAAGTTGCTTTATTAAGTAAGATGTATTGAGTTCAAGTCTCTCTTTTGTTACTTTTGTTTTGAAAAAGTTCATGCTAAAATTGTAAAGTGTATTTCACTTCAATTATAAAAGTGAATCACTGTAAGTATCTTTAATATTTTATTTTAGAGTTATTTATTTTGCATGCAACTTTTATGTTATAAAGTAACTTCATTGTAAAGGTGCTCCTCACTTCTCTTTATAAAAGTGGGTCACTTCATAAAGTAGCTTACACTATCACGTGATCATTTGGTTACCATTTATGCCTTTTTTTAAAAGGGCATAACTCTCACATCCAAAGTCTGTTTTCAGTGCCATTTTTATTAAAACCGCATAACTTTTCGAGCTCTTTCTATCTAGATCATTAGTTTCAGTTTTTAAATCCATAGTGTCTACATATTTAATATGGCTTCTACAAGTAATTTTTTTCTTACCAACACCAACTACTTCCAATGAAAATATCATATGGAAGATTTATTAATAAGTAAAGTCTTGTACTGGATTACCCTAGGAAAGGAAAAATAACCTACTGATGATGATAAGAAAAAAAAAATGGGCTAATAGGAGTGACAAATCATGTGGACTAATCAGAATTTCCATCTCTCATGATTTAAGGTACCACCTTCAAGAAATTCATGACCTCGAAAAAGCTTGTGAAAATATTGAATCTGTGTTTGGTAAACTCAATATTATTCGATCAAAACAGTTAGAAAATCAAGTATTGACCTTGACTCCAAGTTATTTTTATTGCCTTGGAGACTATCTATCTAGGTTTAAAACACTCATAATTTTATGTGAAGAATGTGAGATAACGATGGAGCAAGAGTGTTGCCTCTATCTTATTCTTTCTAAGCTAGGTAGTGCATATTTTGTGTTTGTATATACGTTTTATGCCATGAGAGAGGCTCTAGGGAAATCTTATGAAAAACCCACACTTGAGTCCTTTTGTTCTACTTTGATTACAGAGGAAGATAAGCTTGTACAACTTGGAGTGATCAACACTTCAACTACCTCCAAAAAATCCTTAGTTTGCCAGCAAAATGATAAACCCAAGTATCCCAAGAAGAAACATCATCACTACAACAACACGAAACATAAGGGTCCCAAACTTGCTCAAATAGCTTCAACTCCTAATGGTGACAAAGGAGAAAAATATAAAAGTAAGAATACTAACAGAAATTGCAAATTTTGTGATAAATATGGTCATGATGAGTCCAAAGGTTTCAAGAAGATGGAATCTTTAGAAGCAACGATGAAGAAGCACAACATCAATATTGATTCTACTACTTCTTCTTCTTCTCATGGACATGCACTTTTTGCTTCTGGTTTCTCCTTCAATACAACTTCTACTTATACTTCTACTTCTGATGAGTGGCTTATTGATTCTGGAGCATCTTATCATATGGCTAAGGATAGATCCATATTTTCTACTCTAAATGAATGTAACACCAAGAAAATATTAGTTGGTGATGATAGATCTCTTAGTGTTGAAGGATCTGGAACAGTTCAATTAGAAAATGGTCATTTCAATGATGTATTATGTGTTCCAAGTCTTTCTTGTAACCTTTTATAAATATATCAAATCACTCATTCAAGTGAAGATCAAACCGTAGAGTTTTCGCCTCACCAAGTTGTAATCAAGGATCTAAAAGATCCTAATCATGTTCTTGAAACTGGAATTGTTGATGATATTACCAGGTTGTACAAATTTGACAACTTTGGGTCATCATCTTTTTCATCATTTTTTGTTCCTCATAGCGATGACTTGAGAAAACTATGGCATGAGCAGTTTGGTCATCTAAACTACCACTCATTGCAGAAACTATGTAATCAAAAAATGTTGATTGTTCTTCCTCTTCTTTCATCCAGATATGGCGTTTGTGTCGGTTGTGTTCTTGTAAAACATCATTGGGACAGTTTTGAAAAATGTGCCTCTTGGCATGCCTTGGCTCCTTTGCAACTTTTTCACAATGTTTTATGTGGTCCACTTTCTTCTCCTTGTTTTTTTGGGTGAAATTATTTCTTAACTTTCATTGATGACTTTTCCAAATGTACTTGGGTTTATTTGTTAAAACTTAAGAGCAAAATTTTTGACAAGTTTTTGGCCTACAAGGCCCTTGTAGAAAAGAAATCTGGACATCAAATTCAAAGGCTAAGAACAGAAAATGGAGGTGAATATGTGAACAATAATTTTACAAGTTACTACACTACAAAAGGAATCCAAATGCATCACATTGATCCATATAAACCACAACAAAATGGTGTTGTTAAAAGAAAGAAACACAGATTAAAAGAAATGGCTAATTGTATGATCCAATCTAAGAGATTAAGTCTAAAGTATTGGGTGAAAGCCATCAACTGTGCAAATTACATAGTAAATTTCACTCCCACAAAGGCTCTTAAAAATATAACATCAGAAGAATATTAGACTAAAATTAAACCAAATGCAAGTCACTTCCATGTATTTGGTAGTATAGCATGGGCTCACATTCCTGATGAGAAAAGGAAAGCATTGCAGCCTAACAGTGAGAAGTGTATATTTGTTGGTTATTCTGAAGATTTAAAGGTTACAGACTTCTTCAATCACATTGTAATGAAATTATTATTAGAAGAGATGTTAAATTTGATGAAAATATATTGGCCTACAATCCTAATTTGGTGTTTGTTCCTTCTTTGGCCTGCGAGCCATCTTCAACATTTGTGCCTTCTTTTTATCTGGTTTCTTCTTCAGATGATGATAGTGAGGATGTAAATCCACCTCTACCTACTCACCCTCCTCCAGATGAGTCCTTTGAACCTAAACCACCACCAGCTCCATCGCTTCCTAGATGTGTTCGTTCAACACGAGAAGTAGTCGGTGATCTTGTCAGTGATCCTTTAGATCAACGTTGGACACGTTCATAGTTCCAGCGAGCCTCTTCTCTTTTGTCTCAAGTTTCATAAACTTATGATCTAGAGACATTTGCAGAAGCTTCAGGTCATCGAGATTGGGATACAACAATGAATGAAGAGTATCATTCTTTAATGGAAAATGATACTTGGTATCTTATACCTCTTCCAAAAGGAAGAAAACTTGTTAGATGCAAATGGATCTATAGAACTAAGTATGCATCAGATGGAAGTGTTGAAAGACACAAGGCTCGATTAATTGCCAAAGGTTTTTCCCAAGTTGAAGGAATTGAATATAATGAAACCTTTTCCCCTGTAGCCAAAATGAATTCCATCCACCTTGTTCTTTCCCTTGCCACCTCACATAAATGGAGGTCCATTAGATGGATGCTAAATCTGCCTTCTTACACAAACATTTGCAAGAAGAAATCTACATGGAAAAACCTCCTGGCTATGTCTAGAATGACTCTAGCCTTGTTTGTCGCCTCAAGAAATCTCTTTATGGTCTCAATAAATCTCCTCAATCTTGGTATGCCAAAATGGAAAACTTTCTTATTGCCACTAGATTATCTAATGTCATTCTGATCCTAATGTCTCTACCAAAAAATTAGGAAGCCAACTCATAATACATTTCCTTTACATTGATGAACTTATCCTTACTGGTAGTGACTCAAAAATTTTAAACCATGTGAAAACTAGTCTTAAGAAGAAATTTGATATGATAGACTTAGGTGTCTTACACTATTTCCTTGGACTCCAAGTTTTGCAAACCAATGAAGGATTTTTTCTTTCCCAATCTAAGTATTCCTGTGAACTTCTTCGTCACTTTCACATGGATGATTGTAAACCAGCCCCTTCTCCCTTCCAGTGTGGATTCAATCTTACTTCCACCTATACTTATCTCGAAGTTGATTCCACCTTGTACTGTTAGTTAGTTGGTAGCCTCTTATAATTGACTCATACCTGTCCTGGTCTTTCCTTTGTTGTTGGTCTTATTGCCCGGTATATGCAAACACCCCATGAAAGCCATTGGAAATTAGCTAAAAGGATAATTCTCTATGTGTGTGGTACTGTTCAATTCAGGATAAATTATAGTTCAAAGGGGACTCCTTTATTGGTTGGTTTCACTGATTCAAATTGGGCCGAGGACCCTGATGATCGAAAGTCTACTGCAGGTTATGTTTTCATCCTTGGTTCAGGACCTATCCCTTGGGCCTATAAGAAACAACAGGCTATTGCACTTTCTTCAACAGAAGCATAGTACCAAGCAACGATAAATGTAAGTTAGGAAGCCTTGTGGCTTCAACAGACCCTTTCATAGTTTGGATTCCAGCAACAACATCCGACCAACCTTTGGTGCAACAATCAAATTTCCATGAAGCTCACCAAATACCCAGTTCAACATCAGCGTAGAAAACTCATTGAGATACACATGCACTTCATCAAAAATCTCATTCATGATCAAGTTATTGAAGTGCACTTTTTTCCTACAGAAGATCAAGTTGCAGACATTTTCACAAAGTCTCTTACAGAAGCGAAGTTTTCCAAACTTCAATCTATGTTAGGATTTTAGGAAGTTGTCATTAAGGGGGTGTTGGTAGCCATATTAATCTCTATCTTTGTTTTCTACAAGCTGCCTACACAAGGTTTTTAAAACCTCATTAACCGTCGCAACTATTTAAATGATATCATTATTCTTCACTTTTTGCATACCTGCTTTTCATTTTCGTTTTCACGACTGCAAGCGTGAAAACCCACAGTTGGAATTCATGTTGATTACATCAAAGGATTAATGATCATTTGGTTTATCATGAACCTACTTGTTTACATGGTTATAACTCCTTGACCTCAAGCACACCACTAGTTACATATTTATCGAAACACCAAACATTTATGCATTTGACTATTGTTAATATGGTGTTGATTTACAAAATCTTTGACACAATGGTTTGTTTGAAACATTGATTTTTGGGTCAAATCGTGGTTATGTAATGGTTCATTTGACATGTTGATTAAATTTCTTTTGGATATGCACTATTATGATTTGAATGTACCATTACACCAAGGCACCATTCCAAGTACAACCCGATATGATGTTCTTGCATGGCCTTGATTTACACCATTATCCTCGCACGCATAGCATTAATGCTCTGCCCTTGCATTTTGAGTTGCCTTTGCATTGTGTTGGGGAAGCTTCAGGACAATGGTTCTGTGTCTATCCTGTCAAACCGTATCATCGAATACCCTATTACTTTTGTGCTATTAGCTATGGCTAGTGTAGTGAGAATCAAACCGAATGGTGTCCAAACTTTGTTGTTGTTTGATAATGCCTGAGAGGACTTAGAGAGGAATGGTTGGCGGGTCGTTTTTGAGAAGTTCGAAGGTTTTAACTTGTCAGTTTCTCAACAATTTTCACTAACGTTCGATGGTTGCAGAGCCAAAATTGGGGACATCCAGCTCGAGTTAAATGAATATTTCATTAGTTCAGCCACTAGTCTGCCAGCTGTGGGACAAAAATGGTTTAAAAACTCAAAGGTTGACGAACTTCCCTGGTCACTGTTGTTTACCTCAAGGAAGATTAACAACTGCAACAAAGGTATGCCTGTTACAACTCTAAAACTTAGATGGCACGATTTGTTATCTATTGTCATGCAGTTAGTTACCTGTGAGGGTAGATACGGTTTAGTTTTCTTATACCACTTGCGGTTGCTCATGAGTTTTATCGATTTTACCTTAAACATGCCATATTTTCGCCTTCAGAGTTTATACAAAATGGCTAAGCATTTCAAAAGGGAGAAAGCTGACTCCAACCTCTTCCACCACTGTTTAATTAAAGTTATTATGGTTCATCAGTTGAAGTTGAATGGTGATTGTTGGGATGCTTTCTTGTTTAGGAATGGTTTTGCTAGTCCTAAAATAGGACAAGTTGACAAATCTGTTGTTACAGAAACCTTTATCGGGCCTGTCATTCCCCCTCCTTCGCTCTTGCCCTCTATTGAAACCTCGACCTACCCGAACACTACCCAACCCGATACCTTGTCTGATTCATGTTCAAAAGATGGTGGTAAGCCTGTTAAAACGTCTGCAAAGAAAAAGGGTAAAGGTAACAATGATATCAATTACAAGGGTAAAAAGGCCATATGCTAGGTTTCACAGTGTGCTTGTAATAAGCCTAAAGAAAACACAGACCAAAAACCAATTCTGTTAAGTGAAGATTCTGATTCCGAAATCGAATGGTTTCTAACCAAAGAGTATCCATACTCACATAGAATTTGCTCAGTTAATCCCTATGACCATGTGACAAACCTCCCACCGTGTCTTAGAGACAACCCCATCTTCCCTGGGATAAAACTCGATAGAGAACCTATAGGTTAAATAAGAATTTCTTCACCTATGAATACACAGCCTGTTCAACCACAGTGCAACGAATGTGAGTCGTGGCTCGACCGGTATTACAGAGACGTCCCTTTGCTCCAATCTTGGATCAAGTCCTTGGAGGACCGAGTGAATGTGCTAACTAAGGAAAATGACAAATTGCAAGCTAACAATAAAATATAGAAGACCACGAGCTATGTTGTCTTTAAAAACGTGGAGGCGGCCACTGCTATTGTCAATTCAAAAATAGTTTGATTAAAATCCCTGAATCCGAGGTATGGTATTTTAAAAGTGATTTTAAGATGATTTTGTTTTTGTTTTGAATTAGCATACAATATGTGTTTGCTCAAATCGCATCTATTTTTGTTTTGATTGAATTGATAAAACATGATTCTGTTTATAATAATAACTAGCTACAGAATCGTGAGATTCTATAGCTAGTTACTAAAATTCAAATTTTTTGATTTTACAATTAAAACGCAATCTGAAATCATGTATTCTTGTGCGTTTTCAGGTACATACAAATTCTAAAGGATATTGGATCGCTAGTGGCATCTCTGAACATGCTATTTCTTTACATGGTTTTAGATTAGGCTGTTAGTTATGGATCGAAATGGGAATTTGGGAGATTGTATTTCCCACAAATTTTGGAACAATTTTTTTCCACAGGAAGTGTTTAGATCCTGTGGCCTTTATAAATGTATTATTTTGTAAAAGAAGAACCATCGCTGTCTGGGAGTAGAAACTATGGATTTGTGATTATCAGACTTGAATGAAAGTGGATATTTGCACAGCGTTAGCTTCAATATACCATATTTTTGCTCAAGTTTTGCTCGTTTCGATTTGTAATCAAATTTTGATTACTTTAGATATCACGATTTGTTACAGGTTGATGTGATAAGATTTATATAGTTTCCATATTTTATGTCTCTCATTTTGTATACAACAATTAATCTGTTCACATGTGATGATTAGAAGGTTGATCTTCTTTATTCAATGAACAGTTATATGCAAATTTTCATACTCAGACTTATCTTAATCTGATCGTTTGTCAAATGATAAATTGTTGTTGCTACATATCTTACTTGTTCTATCATTATCATTCAAATAATTACTGCTTCGCGTTTCCGAGAAGCATTGGTAAAATCTGGTGCGGGTTGGCCTCATCAAACAACAAACCTAGATGCTACGCACAGGACACATAGGATATGCGATTACAGGTTAGTTTGCTAGTAGAATTCTATTAGTTTAATTAATATAACAATTTTTTGTAGTTTAGATACACTGTATAGATTGTTATTTTTATTTCTCAACTAGATAGTTGTCATTTCATTTCTTGTTCATAAAAGTTATAAAAAAATAAAAAAATATTGAACAATAGCTTTGTTGCCAATTCATATATGATTTTCGCAGATTTCGATCAAAATATGCATTTTTTGAATAGTGTACATATAATAGAAATATAAATATATCTATACACGGTATATTTAATAAGTAGAACTACTATTTTATTAGTTAGTAAACTTTGAATATATTTTAGACTGTATATAGTTATCAGTAGTTGTTTTTCATTTAGTTAGTTTCTTTAGTTTTTGTTTTTTCACTTTCGTAGGACTTAGACCGGCTAACGGATCCGTTAAACCTATCAGAGTGGATTAATCCAAACGGATTGGGTTATTTAGACAACCCTGGATAAGATTCACTCCTCCAGTTGACGAGCGATTAATTTCCCCGGTCACCAAATGGTGCTAGAAGGAGGGCCTAAAAATTATTAATGGCACGAGGTGGTCGTAAGACTCCTCCACCACCCACCCGCTCACCAATAGTGACAAGAAGTCATTCAAATGACAACATTGTCCCTCAAACAACAACCACATCAAACAACAATCTACGGATCATAGTCGAACTAGTAACTCCAAATCCTACAGGTGGTGATGTACAAGATAATGCCCGCCAATCTCTCATAAGAACACATAGTGTCTTCGCCCGTTTAAGACAACCAAACTGACCTTTGTACCAACCATTATATTTCTCTGATATCAAAGAACAACTTGGAGGCACTAACCTCACTTTAAACCCTACAGATCCAATCCTCACTCCTGCAGAAGGAGGATATGGTATACCACCCTCACCACCTCCTTCATCCCCTTCTTCTTCTAGAGAAGAATCCTCTGATGAAGGCAGTTCCTCATCCCAGCCTTCGATACCACCCACACCAATGGCCAACCAGAACAATCCCACCAGACCTTGTCTCTACCAAGATGCAGTGGTTGTACCCGGGCCTCATCATCCCTTACCCAAACACCCGGAGACGTGGCTCCCTAAATTTGACCCGGACTCTAAAAATATCGCCGAAGATCACATAATTTTTTTTACGTTAGCCATTAGACTCTGTAATGTCGAGCAAGAAGACATGGTCTATATATTGTTTCCCTACACCTTCGAGGGAAATGCCTCTACCTGGTACTTTTCCCAACAACCCCATTCTGTCGTGTCATGGGAGAAGTTTGAATCCTGTTTTCTTGAGAAGTTTGGAGACGACAAGTCCCCAGAAGTTCTAGTCATAGAGATTTCTAGTTTAAGAATGAACCCCAAAGAGAAAATCAAAGACTTTAACCAAAGATTCTAAACACTAAAGAACCGAACCCCCACGGATTTGATGCCTACTGAGAATCTTATCATAGCATATTATATGAAAGCCTTACATCAAAGTATAGCCATTTGGGTAAAGAGATCTAATAAAGCTATGTTGTTAGAGGCCTTCGAAGAGGCTAGTCAGATCGATAAAGACATCCTCGGCTTAAAAGACACTACTAGCAACGAAATAGAGACTAGTTCATCTTCCAAAAAGAAAATCGAAATCCTCCCTAGACCTGCCCAAAAAAAAACGCAACCTGAAAGCTCATATCTAGAAAACTTACAAAAAGTCGTTCAAAAACTGTCAAATCAAGTTATAGATTTGAAAAGGATGGTTGAAGAAGCTTCTTCGAGCAAAGGGCCTTATAAACCCCCATTTAGGAATCCTTTTCCCACCAACCGACCTAATTCAAATACCGAAGGCTTAAATCTAGAAAGCCTGCAATTCGCTATTCAAATGATTCTAGAAGCATAGGTTAACTTGATGCCTCCTGAGGTCCCTAAGGAAGTAGCTAAACAAGAGACATTTGAAGAAGATGAATCTTCTCCAAACATTTTTGGATACTTCTCGGATAGCATTTTTCAAGCTAATTTTGAGATAGTACATCCCTACAATACTAGGAGTAAGACAACAAACAATCCTTCTTCTGAAAACACTACAACTTTGCCCCCAAAATAGTCTAAAACAACTGAGACTAAAGAAAATTATGTGAACCCAAGTTTAGATTATGATTTAGTTGAAGATCTAAAAAATTTAAGGTCTAACATTTATGTTTATGAATTATTAAAATTCCCATTTCTATTGCAAAAAATGTTACAGAATATCGCAGAGAACAACAAAAATGGCAATCCAAGCAGTAACAAAGGTTTTCAGAATAACCCAAAAGTTCCTCAGAAGGCCTCCGCTAAGAATACTTTTGATCCTCATGAGAAAAGAGACCTTCCTGTAAATAATGTAACAAATGTAGATAAATTAGTTTTAGAGGCTGCGAGTAAAAAGCAACAAGCTTCCACCATTAGTACTTGCAGAAATGTACCTCCATTTTTGTTAACTTTTGAAATCTTCAATAGGAACGTGCACAATTGTATGGTAGATTCAGGAGCGTCATCTAATGTAATTCCATGGTCTATGTGTCAGAAGATTAATGTTGAAGTTCAACCATCCACCTTAAAGATCATCCAACTTGATCGAACTAGTGTTAACGTTATAGGCGAATTAAAAAATGTGCTTATAAGATTATCGTCTAACCCCAAAATTCATCAAGTGATTGATATTATTGTTGTAGATATTCTAGAAGTTTATGGTTTGTTTTTAAGCAGAGACTAGTCAGAATAGCTACACGGCTATTTCGCGACAGATTGGTCTCATTTGTGGCTTCCCGAGAATGGAAAGCCCAACAGAATCAAGGTAAATCGTGAACGTTACCTAAAATTCACAGTGACAGATTTAAATGATCCCAATGAACCATTTACACCTTCTGTCGATTCACCTGAAATATAAGGGATGGATACCTTTTTTGGCAATTTCATGGCCGAAACTTCCGCTATCACTAACCCAGAGCAACAGTCTGAAATTGTGACATATATGCAGCCAACAACTTCCACCCAATGATCACTTGCACCCGACAAAAATCAGATATGGTCTCTTTACTTTGACGGGTCAAAATCCAAGGAAGGAGCTGGTGCGGGCTGCGTGATTATTGACCCAACAGGTAACAAAACCCTGATTGCATGCAGGTTAGAGTTTGAATGTACAAACAACACAGCAGAATATGAGGCTTTATTGCAAGGCCTCAGGAAAGCATTAGATATGAACGTTCAAAATTTGACTGTCTTTGGCGATTCAGAAATCGTGGTTAGATAGGTAAAAAAATTTATCCACTATTTATCTCCACATCTTAAAAGCTACCAATCAGAGGTATGGAATTTGATGAGTAAGTTTTCTTCTTTTAACATAAATTCTATTCCCAGATTGAATAATTCGGAAGCCGATTTGCTAGCTAATGTAGCTTCGAAACTCTTTCTTGCAGAAGGCTTGCCAATGAATGCATTCTCCATCGAACTGTTGTTCAGGTCATCCATCCCCGAAAACATCACGAATTGGAGAGTCTTCGACGATGATCAACAGATTATTAGTTTCCTGCATATGGAAGAAACTTTCCAAGGCGCAGTGATTGACAAATGTACTCATGACAAGAATCTTCGTGACTTCATGGTAATACCAGATCCAAGATCTCCTGAATCTTCATCAGACATGGTAAATTCTATCCCTAAATCTGTAGTTAGATTAGAAAATTTTTATGATCTTCAAGACAAATTCAAAAAATCAGTGAACTGTAAAACAAATAGTTCCTCTTTAACATATGAAAAAGTACTCTTGGGAACTAAAGACAATCCATAGTGCATTAATTTAGGGGTGGGGTGTTCTGAACAAGAGAAAGCGACATTTATTAAATTGTTTAAGGAATTCAAAGATGTTTTTTCTTGGGCGTACGACGACTTAAAAACCTTTGATTCTAACATCATACAACACGTGATTCCTATGAAACCCCAAACCTTACCGTTTCAACAAAAGTTAAGAAAAATACACCCAAAACTCGAATCGACCGTCAAAAAAGAATTAAACAACTCTTGAATGCTAAGATAATCTTCCCAGTTAGGCACATTCAATGGGTCTCTAATCTTGTCCCTATCTGGAAGAAGAGTGGTGAAATCCAACTATGCGTCGATTTCCAAAATCTTAATCGAGCATCTGATAAAGACAACTACCCTGTCCCACCCATGGAACAGATCCTTCAATAGGTATCTGGCTCTGAAAGATTATCCTTATTGGATGGTTTTTTAGGATACAACCAAGTCCTGATGTCTCCTCCATACCAACTTAAAAATACCTTCCACACTCCATGGGGCACCTATGCTTATAGGAAAATGCCCTTTGGACTCATTAATGCTGGTGCCACTTTCCAGAGAGTGATGGATATCGCTTTCTGAGGCTTAATCAATCAAACTGTCATAGTTTACCTAGATGACATCACTGTATTCTTGAAAAAAAAAAATGATCATCTAGCTCATTTAAGATCCGTTCTACAGCGATGTCGTAAGTACGACATTTCCTTGAATCCTAAAAAATCTATCTTCGCAGTAGAACAAGGTAAGCTCTTAGGATTTATTGTATCAAGTGAAGGGATGATTATCGACCCTGAAAGGACTCAAGTCATCTTGAAACTCCTCCCTCCCTCGTCAAAAAAGTCTATGCAGTCTTTCTTAGGCCAGATAAACTTTGTCAAGAGATTCATCCCCAGTTTTTCAGAAATGGTGAGACCTTTATAGAACTTAATAAAAAAGGATGTACAATATCATTGGGGACCCTTAGAAAACCAAGATTTTAATTCAATAAAAAAGGCTATAATAGACGCTCCTTCTCTAATGAGCCCCGACTTTTCACAAGACTTCACTCTCTACACATTTTCTTCTGACCGCTCCTACGTTGTTGTCCTAACTCAAAAGAACATTGAAAACAATGAAGTCCCAATTGCGTTTATGAGCTCAGCCTTCAAAGGTGCATAACTTAATTACCCAGCAGTAGATCAGCAAGCCTATGCTATTTTTAAAGCAGTAAATCACTTCCGATCTTATCTTTTGAAATCTAGGACGAAAATTATCGTCCCTTACCCAGCCATCAGAAATATGTTAGTACAGAAAGAACTAGGCGAAAAGAGGGCGAACTAGGTCACCTCCTTACAAGAGTATGACATAGAAATCAACCCAGCACAAATAGTGAGAGGTCAAGGGCTATGCAAGTTAGTCATTGACTCAGCGATAGGACAATAAGAGGAAAATGATGTGTCAAACCCAGGACAACACTACCAAAATTTAATCTGTTGTGTGTAAAACCCTGTTAGCCCCTGGTATGATGATATAAAAATTTGTCTTGAACATGGGTCAGCCCCCCATCACCTAGATCCCACTAAAAGAAGAGCGCTAAGATTGAAATATACCTCCTTTTAGTTGATTAGTTGTATTATTTTTCGTCAAAATTTTGATGGACTACTAATGCGCTGTCTTGAGAAAGATGAAGCAGAAAAGGTCTTATTAGAATTTCATGCAAGAGAAGCTGGTGGGCATTTTGGTGGGGACACCACTACCCATAAAGTATTAAGAGCAGGTTATTACTGGCCTACACTTTTTAAATATGCTCATGCCTTGTGTCTCAAGTGTGTTATTTGTCAAAAAGCGTCCAGACGGATACATAAACCAACCTTCCCTCTGCAACCTGTTTCAGTAGACTCCCCTTTTCAGCAGTGGGGTCTTGATATTATAGGCTCGATCAATCCGCCATCCTCACAGCAGCATAAGTTTATCATAACAGCCATGGATTACTTCACTGAGTGGTCCGAAGCTACTCAATTAAAACCTATAAATACCATCTAGGTAATTGCCTTTTTGAATTCAAATATTATTACTCGTTTTGGTATCCCTGACTGTCTAGTATTCGATAGCGCTTCCTATTTTTTGTGTCTTGAGATGAGTGATTTCTCTCTAGAAAAAGGAATTAAATAAAATATTCCACCAGCTATTACCCTCAAGGTAACGGATTGGTAGAATCAACTAATAAAAATATGATTAAAATCATCAAGAGAAAGGTATCTGAAAACCATAAAAATTGGCATAATGCACGGTTAAACGCAATCTGAACTAATAGAGTGACTCTAAAAATTGTTGTGGGTAACTCTCCCTTCTTTCTCATTTACGGCAGAGAGGCAATTCTGCCACCACATATTCTTCTTCCCTCACTGCATCTATCACAGAAAATACAAGAAGAGGACTGCCGCCCTTTGGAGAATCGAATTAACGCATTATTAAAATTAGAGGATGTGAGGGCTCAAGCAAAATGGAAGTTGGATCAACATCAACTTGTGGTTAAAAGATGGTTTGAGTCCAAATATGCCTCTGACAGAAACTTTGAAGTAGGTGACCTTGTCCTAAAATGGGACAAACCACATGAGGGAAAGGGAGATCATACGAAGTTTCATAACTTATGGCTATGACCGTTTTTTATTCCTGAGAAATTGGGTCCCAGCTCTTTCAGATTACAGAGTCTAGAGGGACAGTCAGACACCTATCCTGTGAATGGCCAAGCTCTAAAAATGTATTTCACTTGATGACAGCCCTCTGTACACTGTGTAAATATTTTTCCTTTGTTTGCTTTTCATTTTTGTTTTTGTTGTTTTGGTTTTGATTTTTCCCTTATGCTTACCATTTTTTATTTTTGAAATACATATACCTACATCATGAACTGTTCGGACAAAGAGGACAGAAAAATTTCTCCTCTGAAATAACTGTTGAAGGTTTTTTAAACATCAATTATGATATTCTTCTGAAGTTTACAACCATGTTGAATAAAGCTTGTTGTTTGAAAGGCGTTTCTTGATTTCAATCTATAATTGAAGCTTTTCATGATCATCCATTTCTTCTTACGTTGTCCCTATTCCTTAAGAGAACAAATCAGAGAGGAAAGTTAAAAATTATCTCAAGGTCTCTAATTTATTAAAATATGTCCAAAATATCACAATTTTCAGCGTCACCCCGCTCGATTAAATATCTTTAAAACTAAATAAATCATTAAAGAGCTATGGGAAGTGCTTGTAAACCCATCGGGATACTGAACAGGTCTACTGGAAGTGGGTAAATGCATGCATGATGCCAAGATAACTTCTCCGAGGTACTGAACAGGCCCGCTGGCAGCGAAGCAATATCAGGTATATGAAAATTCTCAGATATCGAATCTTTTGACCTTAAATGTCCTTCGTTCTGATTTGGAACTTCTTGGCAGGATACAAATGTTGGAGTGGGTTAAATGGCATCCTTGTCGAGGCTATGGACGCATGCTGGAAGTAGTGGCTCTGTCAACAGTATTGGATATTTTAACCTTAATATCGTGGCTCTCTTTTGTTAAGATTATCATTAGCTTTCATATTTTAAAATAACAAGCAATCTGAAACTAAATTTTTTTATGATTGATAATGATGTTCAAACAATTTTCTAGTTGTTTTCGAGTTGGATATTTTCTCATTATCCTAATATGGAATTGTTCGTTTGGCAGAGATAACTTCTTCTACCAGTGTGTCACCATTGTTGGCATCCATATTAATATCTATCTTTTTTTTCTACAATTTGCCTACATAAGGTTTTTAAACCCTCATTAATCTTCGCAACTGTTTAAATGATATCATTATTCTTCTCTTTTTGCATACCTACTTTTCATTTTCGTTTTCACGACTGCAAGCGTGAAAGCCCACATTTGGAATTCATGTTGATTACATCAAAGGATTAATGATCATTTGGTTTATCATGAACCTACTTGTTTACATGGTTATAACTCCTTGACCTCAAACACACCACGGGTTACATATTTATCGAAAAACCAAACATTTATGCATTCGAATATTGTTAATATGGTGTTGATTTACAAAATCTTTGACACAATGGTTTGTTTGACACATTGATTTTTGGGTCAAATCGTGGTTATGTAATGGTTCATTTGACATGTTGACTAAATTTCTTTTGGATATGTACTGTTATGATTTGAATGTACCATTACACCAAGGTGTCGTTTCATGTACAAATCGATATGATGTTCTTGCATGGCCTCGATTTACACCACTATCCTCGCACGCATAGCATTAACACTCTACCCTTGCATTTCGAGTTTCCTTTCCATTGTGTTGGGGAAGATTCGGGACAATGGTTCTGTGTCTATCTTGTCAAACCCTATCGCCAAATACCCTGTTGATTTTGTGCTATTAGCTATGGCTCCTGTAGTGAGAATCAAACCCAACGGTGTCCAAACTTTGTTGTTGTTTGATAATGCCCGAGAGGACTTAGAGAGGAATGGTTGGAGGGTCTTTGTTGAGAAGTTCGAAGGTTTTAACCTGGCAGTTTCTCAACAATTCACGGTAAATTTTGATGGTTGTAGAGCCAAAATTGGGGATGTCCAACTCGAGTTAAACGAAGATTTCATTAGTTCAGCCACTGGTCTACCAGTCGTGGGACAAAAATGGTTTAAAAACTCAAAGGTTGACAAATTTCCTTGGTCACTGTTGTTTACCTCAAGGAAGATTAACAACTGTGACAAAGGTATGCCCGTTACAGCTCTAAAACCTAGATGGCACGATTTGTTAGCTATTGTCAAGCAGTTCATTACTTGTGAGGGTAGATACAGTTTAGTTTTCTTATACCACTTGTGGTTGCTCATGAGTTTTATCGATTTTCCCTTAAACATGCCATATTTTCTCCTTCAGAGTTTATACAAAATGGCTAAGCATTTCAAAAGGGAGAAATCCGACTCCAGCCTCTTCTACCATTGTTTAATTAAAGTTATTATGGTTCATCAGTTGAAGTTGAATGGTGATTGTTGGGATGCTTTCTTGTTTAAGAATGGTTTTGCTAGTCCTGAAATAGGACAAGTTGACAAATCCATTTTTATAGAAACCCTTGTCGGGCCCATCATTCACCCTCCTTCGATTTTTCCCTCTGTTGAACCCTCGACCTACCCGAACACTACCCAACCTGACACCCTGCCTGATTCATGTTCAAAAGATGGTGGTAAGCATGTTAAAAAGTATGCAAAGAAAAAGGGTAAAGGTAACAGTGATATCAATTACAAGGGTAAAAAGGCCACGTGGTGGGTTTCACGGTGTGCTCGTAATAAACTTAAAGAAAACATAGACCAAAAACCAATTCTGTTAAGTGAAGATTCTGATTCTGAAATCGAACGGTTTCTAACCAAAGAGTATCCATACTCACACGAACTTTGCTCAGTTAAGCCCTATGACTATGTGACGAACCTCCCACCGTGTCCTAGAGACGAACCCAACTTCCCTGGGATCAAACTCGACATAGAACCTATAGTTCAAATAAGAAGTTCCTCACCTGTGAATACACAATGTGTTCAACCACAATGCAATGAATGTCAGTCGTGGCTCAAACGATATTATAGAGACATCCCTTTGTTCCAATCTCGGATCAAGTCCTTGGAGGACCGAGTGAATGTGATAACTAAGGAAAACGACAGATTGAAAGCTAATGATAAAATACAGAATATCATAGGCTCTATTTTCTTTAAAAACGTGGAGGCGGCCACTGCCATTGTCAATTCAAAAATAGCTTGATTAAAATCCCTAAATCCGAGGTATGGTATTTTAAAAGTGATTTTAAGATGATTTTGTTTTTGTTTTGAATTAGCATACAAGATTTGTTTGCTCAAATTGCATCTATTTTTGTTTTGATTGAATTGATAAAACACGATTCTGTTTATAATAATAACTAGCTACAGAATCGTGAGATTCTATAGATAGTTACTAAAATTCGAATTTTTTTATTTTACAATTAAAACGCAATCTGAAATCATGTATTCTTGTGCGTTTTCAGGTACATACGAATTCTAAAGGAGATTGGATCGCTAGTGGAATCTCTGAACATGCTATTTCTTTACATGGTTTTAGATTAGGCTGTTAGTTTTGGATAGAAATGGGAATTTGGGAGATTGTATTTCCCACAATTTTTGGAACAGATTTTTTCCACAGAAAGTGTTTTGATCCTGTGGCCTTTATAAATGTATTATTTTGTAAAAGAAGAACCATCGCTACCTGGGAGTAGAAAATATGGATTTGTGATTATCAGACTTGAATGAAAGTGGATATTTGCACAACTTTAGCTTCAATATATCATATTTTTGCTCAAGTTTTGTTCGTTTTGATTTGTAATCAATTTTTGACTACTTTAGATATCACAATTTGTTACAGGTTTAAGTGATAAGATTTATATAGTGTCCATATTTTATGTCTCTCATTTTATATACAACAATTAATCTGTTCACATGTGATGATTAGAAGGTTGATCTTCTTTATTCAATGAACAATTATATGAAAATTTTCATACTCAGACTTATCTTAAGATGATCGTTTGTCAAATGATAAATTGTTGTTGCTACATAAATTACTTGTTCTATCATTAACATTCAAAGTGTTACTGCTTCGCGTTTATGAGAAGCATTGGTAAAATCTGGTGCGGGTTGGCCTCATCAAACAACAAACGTAGATGCTACGCATAGGACACATAGGATATGTGATTACAGGTTAGTTTGCTAGTAGCATTCTATTAGTTTAATTAATATAACAATTTTCTGTAGTTTAGATACACTGTATAGATTGTTATTTTTATTTCTCAACTAGATAGCTGTCATTTCATTTCTTGTTCATAAAAGTTATAAAAAAATAAAAAAATATTGAACAATAGCTTTGTTGCCAATTCATATATGATTTTCGCAGATTTCGATCATAATTTTCATTTTGTGAATACTGTGCATATAATAGAAATATAAATATATCTATACACTGTATATTTAATAAGTAGAACTACTATTTTATTAGTTAGTAAACTGTGAATATATTTTAGACTGTATATAGTTTTCAACAACTGTTTTTCATTGAGTTAGTTTCTTTAGTTTTCGTTTTTTCAATTTCGTAGGACTTAGACTGGCTAACGGAGTCGTTAAACCCATCGGGGTGGATTAATTCAAACGGCTTGGGTTATTTAGAAAACCTTGGACCGGATTCACTCCTCCAGTTGACGAGCAGTCAATTTCGCCCGTCAACAGGGGGCATAGGCTCTAATTCCTCCTTCCTTCTCCTATTGTGTTACCATTGTAAATCCTTCAATCATATCCCAAGTTATTCTTAAGGGGGGATGTTAGGATATTTAGACACTTAGGAGTTAGTTAAGATCTACTTGGTTTAATGTGTCGTTAGATAAAAGTGTGTTTCTTAGTGTGTTTATTTAGTATGCATTAGTATGCATTGGTAGTTAGGAAATCTGATGGTCATGATATGTTCTCAACATAGAGTGATCTGACGGTTCATACTCTCCTCGATATTAATGGCCATTGATCTGTGGCTTAACACCTGATTGTTCCATGATATCTATTTAAATATCATGGATGATCATTTTCCAATGATTGATTGTGAGAAACTCTATTGTAAAATCTCTCTGTAATATTTTTCTTTTTCATTAATAAATTCCTCCAAGTGGTCATGTTGGTTGGGGTTGTGGATGTTTCCCCATAGGTGTTTTACCATGTGAAAACATCGATGTGTTGATATTTGATCTGGTTATGTGAGTGGTTAATGAAGGTGTTCGTCCTTTGTTGGAATACCTATGTTGTCGAACATTTCAAAAACCTAACCGTGCTTTGAATTCGACAATTATGTTGGACTGGTTTTATACTGTGTGTTCTTTACACTTCTAGTTATACTATATATGTTGCATGTTTAATAAAGATTTAAATCGTTTGATACATTTTCAGCAATTGGTTATTCTATTCGGTTACAAGACTAATGATGGAACCCACGTTTCCATTGCGAGGGTACCCATCATTTGTTTCAAAGTCCACTCCTCCCCTTCAAGCTATGAACCATTCACTCAGCTCTACTAATGGAGAAAGGAACACCCTACGCCAACCTCAAGCTAAGTATTTCCTGGTGTTGATTCCTTAATAATATGTTTCGTGGGTTCTTTATGAACGTTGCTCGCTCTTTCATATTTCACTTTCGTTGTTTACTAGTTCTCGAAAATTATTTCATTTTCTATTAATTCCTTGATTATTTGTCATTTTATTTACTAAATATCGATATCCCTTGCAAGACTTGAATCTTTAGCAATCAACAGATCCAGATATCGCCAAGCTCGAAAAAGGTATTTGAGTTCCAATTTCCAGTATTTTAATTGTTGTAGGATTTGAGTTCGGTTTTCAAGTGGTACTAGGTTCTTGCCTAGGTCATTCAGTTGTAAAAGAAATATAGATCTTTGCCTCTGGCTATACATATCATTCATTAGATTAAGAAAATAATATACATACTTTCCTACAATTCAAACGAAAAATGTTATATAACGAGCAGACTGTGTATTGTGTGATATGTGACACTGGAGCTTCGTTTATTATTTTATTGTGATATGGAGAACTATAAATTTATGCCTTTGGTGCATTCTTGTCAACGAAAGCTTAGTTTAAATCTCATGTGATCCAATATCTAAATTTTTCTGTGTATTAGATATATGTGTAGTTCTGAAATTATGTATAGGAAACAACATATATCTATATATGTATTTTCTATTCTGGTATCTATTCGAAACCTTCGTTTGTGTTCGTACCAATTTAACTATTCTTTAAGAAAATATCTATACACT
>ML778064.1:971055-984634 GCA_009831015.1 Picea engelmannii
TCACTTTTATTTTAGTTACTATTACTAGTTATACTATCCAAGACTTTGTATGCCTTACTTTATTAAGTTTATTTGAATCCACTATACCAGGAGAAAGATAACTCAAGGTAGCTCCTAGATCAA
This sequence comes from Picea engelmannii, assembly GCA_009831015.1. Classification (NCBI taxonomy): domain Eukaryota; kingdom Viridiplantae; phylum Streptophyta; class Pinopsida; order Pinales; family Pinaceae; genus Picea; species Picea engelmannii. The sequence goes on from ML778064.1 coordinate 971,179, forward strand.
TTAAAACAAAAACATGATTACTATTAACTTTACCTTCAACTTCCACGATAGCGGACTAGTGATCAGCTTGTCGGGAACCCATGAATGCATTGATCCTGTGTACCCTTCTGCCCACGTCTCCCACTGTAGAGGCCTCTTGCATATTGTGAACTGTGGTCCTTGTTGTAGAAGTTAGACATGGATAGTTCCTCCTTAAGTGAGGTTCTCCACATTCCCATCATTTTAACGACTCTCTGGGGATGTCCCCAAACTTCTTTGTTCCCATATTAACTGGTTTACCTCCCCCTTGGGTGTTTTGGTTATTGGAGTCAAAACAGTTCCTTGGAAAACTCTTTGTTGCATTCCAGAAAGGGGTTGGTAGATAGCCCTTCTTCCACTGGTTCATTATGTCATGTTTCTTGTCTTTCCAAGCCTTGGAAAGTTCAGACCACTGTCTGTATTGATCGTAACACATTTAGGCCTTTCTGAAAACTTCGCTTAAGGTATCGGGGTTGTCGAATTCGATTCTTTCCTTATAGGACTGCGGTAAGCAACTCAGGAACCGTTGGATTTTTACTTTGTCTTCCTATATATAAGGCATGAATTTCAATAATTCAAGAAATTTGTTTATCAGGTCATCCATAGTCATTCGACCGAGTCTTATCTCATAAAATTCTTTGGTCTTTCTCTCATAATAAATTTTTGATAAATACTATTTCTTAAAGTATTTCTTGAAATCTGACCATTCCAGTTGTTTTTCCTTTAGGCCCTTGGCCAACTTCAGGTCCTTCCACCATATACTTGCTTTTCCTTTTAGGTTATATATGGCCATTATGACCATGTTGCTGGAATAATTGTAGATCTGGAAACATTTTTTATGTCTAGTAACCATGCTTCAGCCTCCTCCCCTATCCTGGATTCCACGTCAAAGCTGGACGGTTTGATTTTCTTAAAATCTCCCTCCAGGTGGTCCACCTGTTTCGTATTTCTTCTTATGGTTGTTTTATCTTCTGTTGATGTTGTACCTTTGGAAGAGTTGTCCTCTTTTTCTTCCTTGGGACCAGAATTTTTGGAGGCTCTTTTGTTGACTTCTTCTCTCTCATTATTTTCCTTTGGGATATTCTTTGTTACTATGCTACGCAACAGTAATTCATTTATTTCATATTATTTTTGTTGTGCCTTTTTTAGTTTCTCATTGTCTTCCTTGAACACTTGCAGTTCCACAATAAGGTTTCTCATGGTTTCCAAAACCTGGGTGGTTGAACTTCCTTCATTGTTCTGCCTAGGTTCTTTAGGAGGTCCTTGCTCCGGATTCTCCTCGAGTCTCATCTCCACTTCATTCTGTGTTGCCATTATCACAACAAAAATAATTGTTTTTTATTTGTAACGGTAAGATTTTTGATAGTTTTTAATCAAACAGAAAAACATGTACTAAAAAACATTTTGGCCTTGTTTTAAGGTCCTAGTGTTGTAACCTTTTCTCTGATACCATATCTAATGTACCCCAAATTTACCAAATAATTTTTATTTTATTTTATATGTAGATAGTTTTATCATCACTACTTACTTCCGCCAGGTTCACGTAACCATTTAACGATACAGTCAAAATATTCTATACAAAAGACTATCCCTCTTAGTTATTCCATACTTCATAGTAATCACACATACAATCTTAAGGAATAACTTTACTTTACCCTAGTCTCCTAGTTACTAATATTTCCTAATCATTCCCATCCATTAATGAGAGTAAAAGGGATAAAGTTTAACTCATTAAAACCCCACTAGTACTATAACCATCTCTATGTATTAACATTTAAATTATAAAGAAAACCCCCTAAAATTATCACCATGTGTATGCATAAACAAATACATATACCATAAAGATTCCTATTTGAAATCGGGGTTAAATAAAGTATACACCCTTATCGAATGTTTCACAGTATTTAACATAATGGTGGCTTTATGTGTTCTTAAATGTATAAGTAATTAGACTTCATGGAATAAAGTTTGTGGTTGAAATCCCAATCTCTACTACCATAGTTTTGAAATATAGTTGATTGTTGGGCATCATTTAAGGAGCCCAACGAATATAGTTGTCCCTCCCGAATTTGATAACACTAGTGAAAGAGGTAATTAGATATTTAATTGAACGAGATATTGGGTGTGAAAACTGGGTATAGTCGTAACCCTAACCGAGTTATCCTCATACTTTCAATAACTTGGCGTGAATTCAAGAGAAGGGTTTGTCAGGCATTGAATTAAAATATTTGTCTAGTCCATTAATTGCTACCTACAGATAGTACCTCCCGTGGTTATTGCTTGACCACCATGTCCAATATGAATTTCTCCACCTCCATCGTATCACATGGATTTGTACCCTGTCATAATACTCAGTAAACTCCTATGGCTAAATCGAGTTGGTTCATTGTAATACTTTCGTCTAGTTTTTCTCTACGCATTACTCATCACTCGGCTCTTGGTTGGTAACAATGGCAGTTGCGTCTTGAGTATTGGTGGGAGAGTTTTTTGGGTGGTCTAGTATTCCTACTTCACTCGAATGGGTAAGTTATTGCATACCACCCCTCCCATTAGCACTATAACTGTTCATTTTTTTTCTGCAACAGGTTTATCTCTTGTTCGCTCCCCTAAAATTAGAGTTCTTGAACTAGGGTTTTTGCAGGTTACCTTTAAGAATTAGCAATCCCCGCTGGTTATCTCTCTGTAGGAATTCCTTCTCATGTAAAAAAAAGTAATAATAATCCCTTTCTAAGTCCTTACTGGTTCTACACTTATCTTTATGGTCTAAATTTAAACCTTCAATCACTTTCTATGAGGGATATCATGTCTCCATAACCATCGCCTACATAACTCTTTTCGCAAAATGTAACTCGATTATATTTCATGTTTGTGCTCTACACACAGGTTGAAGGGTAGGACCCCATGCGTCACATGTTGTCGGTTATTTTCCACAAAATGTTCATTATTTTAGCCTCTATTATTGGTGTCATCAATATTCTTTATAAAATATCATGAAGGAAAACATTCTTGATTACCCATCATGTAACAATGGTCTCTGTGCACTGTGCACATACCTCTGTATCAATGTCCTTATGCTCGAGAAGTTTTGATTTTTCCCTTATATTAGAGCATAGCGTTACTGGGATTGAATAAATTCACTCATAGAGGTAAGGAGTTTCTATTAGCAAGGTCATGACCTCGATCCTTTCTCTGTTACTTATACTCACATCTTATTTGAAAAAATTATCGGAATGCCTCTCACCCAAGAATCCCTTGTTTGAATATTTCTCTAATTTCCCACAGTTACTTCCAATATTTACAGTAGGCATAAGTTGTGTATTTACTTCCTGTTTCGATTAATTATTGGGTATTCAAACTTTTCGACTCATGAAGAGATACACGCCCGAAACTTACTATAATCATTTCATCAATGAATTATGTGTTTTAAAGTTGAAATCCATTTCTTGTGGTGCGGTATGGTATTCTAGATGCTATGTAGAATTTAGTACTTTGGTTTATTACGACATCCATCATACCTACACATGAATTACTACGACCATACGACTTCCATTGTGGACAATATTTCCAGGATTTAACCTTATTTAAAATGATTTGTTCTAAGTACTCCATTCTAAAATTCTTTGCTTACGCTTGTCAAAATTTCACTTGTTAGTGTAAGGAAAAGAACTTTAACAATCCGTAACTTTTTTCTTTCTTGTGTTTCCTTTATCATTAATTTGTAGTTTTAGATAATTATGAGAACAATATTTTGAATCCCTAACTATGCTCTGAATTGGATAATTCTGTTGGACCTGTTTTATATTGTGTGTTCTCTACATTTCCAATTATAATATATATGTTGCATGCTTAATAATGATTTAAATCGTTTGATACATTCTTAGAAATTGGTTATTCTATTCGGTTACAAGACTAATGATGGGACCCCTATTTCCATTGCGAGGGTACCCATCAGTGGTTTCAAATTCCACTCCTCACTAAGGATATGAACCATTCTCTCAACACTACTGATGGAGAAAGGAACACTCTACCCCAACCTCAATATAAGTATTTCCTGGTGTTGATTCCTTAATAATAAGTTTCGTGAGTTCTTTCTGAATGTTGCTCGCTCTTTCATATTTCACTTTCGGTGTTTACTAGTTCTCAAAAATAATTTTGTTTTCTATTAATTCCTTGATTCTTCTTAATTGTATTTACTAACTCCCGATATCCCTTGCAGAACTTGGATATTTCACGATCAAAAGATCTAGATATCTCTAGGATCAAAAAAGTATTCGAGTTCCAATTTCCAGTATTTAAATTGTTAGGATTCAGGTTTGGTTTTCAAGTGTTATTGGGTTATTTCCCAGGTCATTCAATTGTAAAAGAAATATAGATTAAATCCTCTGGCTATACAGATCATTCATTATCTTAAGAAAACAATATACAGACTTTCCTACAATTCAAACGAAAAATGTTATATAACGAGTAGACTCTGTATTCTGTGATATCTGACACTGGAGCTTTGTTTTTTTTCACTGTGATATGCAAAACTGTAAATTTATGTCTTTGGTATATATGTATATGTGTAGTACTGAAATTTTGTATAGGAAACAACATATATGTATATATGTATTTTTATATTATGTTCTTTGTTCCAAAACTTCATTTGTGTTCGTACCAATTTAACTATTCTTTAAGAAAATATCTATACACTTATATATATATATATATATAGGGTTATGGCATATGTCTATGCTTTTCATGGTGAGACTTCTGTTAGTTTTATTGCAACATGTAAAATACGTACATGCACTCTTGTAGACTTGTACTTCAGTTATTCGACTTGTAGCAATCTCAAATAAATCCTTATACAGGTTTATATTTGAGTCTACATTCATACGTATACCAAATATTTCTAATATCAATAATAGAATCGACTGATATTTGTTTTTGTATTGCATACTTAGAGGGTACATCATTTGAATCATAAAATTTTACACATTCATCAACAACTATTTTGCATAGTAGTTTTCTTAGCTCTACTAACTCATAAAATTTATTCTATAGTTCGTTTCATTCTACCAAAAAAAAAAACAAATCAACGAGGGATAAGTAGATGTACATATCTGAACAAAGTGTTGGGACAACAAATGAAATAACCAAGTTCCACCCAACCATAGAACATAAGAGCCAATCTACTTGCTTTTTTCACCCCCTAGCCCGACCATGAATCTATGAGGGAGAACCCCGAAGCTCCTCTTTCGCTATAGTCCTCTTTTTCAGATCAGAAATTCTCCTTGTCTCACATTCATAAAATAGTGCTCATAATAGCAAGTGATATCATTTTCCCCAACATACTAGGTAGTGTCATGCCTCCTCCCATATGCTCTATATGCAAAATCATCCAGTCCCTAGGTATTTTTCCCTTGGGAATTTTTGCAGCTTTACAAATCCTTGATTTTCAGGGGCTTCCAATGGCCAAATTCCTATTTTTCCACTTGTAAAATTCATCCCTGAGGTAGTTCAATCTTGTTCCCCACTCATGGAGTCATGGTCAGTTGATTTCAACCTGGTTGTTCCATTTGTCCCTTAGAAATAAATATAAAAATGTTTGTCTCTTACAAGTGTCATAGTCAAAGAGTTGGTTGGGCAAATCAAATCTTTTCCCAACAGTCACAATAATTAATTTCAATTAATCAAATTCAAAATTTAGAATTTCCATAAATGGCAATAACTTTCCAAATTCGAATTTGTCAAAATGGGAAATAAATTCCTAAGTGCATACACAATTTAATAATAATTTGTTTTTGGGGGATATTACATGAGGCTCATAGATGGAAGGATTAGAACACTTCTTGGTGTTCTTCACATCCAAGACTTCCCATAACTTTGATTTCTGTAAGAAAAATAGACAATGTAGGGGTAAAAACAATATTTGAAAAAGAAAACTGCATGATGGTTTGAGGAGTAGTGGTGTTAATGAAGGGAGTTCGGATTGGAACTTTGTATAAGATACAAGGAAACACTATTATTAATGGGTGTAATAGTTCCATTGTTCTTGATATTAGAACATAAGAAGAAAAATTCCTATAGTCTCTGGAGAAAAGGTTATGTTGTCGCATCAAAGACTGGGGCATATAGGAGAGAAGGATATTCCACTACTACATGGTAAAGGTATGGTTGAAGGTAAATATAACTACTCTATGTATTTTGATTTATGTGAACATTGTGTATATAAGAAGAAAAATCGGGTAAGATTCCCCTCTAGTGCAACCAGGGTAGAATGAATTTTACAGCTAGTGCATAATGATGTGTTTGGACCTGTTCTAGTTCCATGATGATCCTAGAATTGTTAGGGAGGCAGTGGATTCATAGGATGGAAAACTATGGAAAATGGACATGGTCGAATAAATGGAAATCTTGGATAAGAACGAGGCTTTCGATCTAGTGTAGTTTTCGACTAGAAGAAATCTCATTGGTAGAAAATGGGTATTTAAAAATAAGATGAATGAAAAAGGAAAAGTGGAGAAATACAAATCTTGGTTAGTAGCAAAGGGTTATTCCCAGGTTGAGAGAATTGATTTTGGTGATATTTTTTCTCCTATTACCAAGTTAAATTATATTATATTTACGTTATATGTTGTTGTTGTGGCATTTTATTTTGAAGTAGAACAAATGGATGTTAAGATAACATTCCTACATGGGGATATGTAAGAAGAAATCTACATGAAGCAGTCATAAGGCTTTGTTGTGAAGGGAAAGAAGGAGTTGATATGCAAGTTGAAAAAGTCCATGTATGGTTTCAAACAATCACCAAGGATGTGGTATAAAAAATTTGATACTTATCTGTTGGGACTTGGCTTCACAAGAAGCAAAGAGGATCATTGTGTGTATTTTAAATTAATTGGTGATCATTTGATTTATTTGGTCTTGTATGTGGATGACATTTTGTTCATAGGAAACAAGAAGGATATTATCTAGAATGTGAAAACTCAGTTGTCCTCTAAATTTGACATGAAGGATCTTGGTGTTGCAAATTAAAAGACATCAAGAAAACATGAAAATTTAGTTAAATCATGAATGTAAACCAGTCAAGGTCCCTATTCCTGTAGGTGTAAAGTTGTCAGTGGATCAGTGTCCCAATACATGGGAAGAGGAGGAGGAGGTGTTTCTTGTTTCATATGAAAGTACAATTGGAAGTTTGATTTATGGAATGGTTTGTACTAGACCACACATTATAGATGAAGTGGATTTTTTGAGCAAGTATATGTCAAAATCTAGGAAGGAGCCTTGGACAACAGTAAATAGAGTTTTTAGGTATTTACGTGGAACTACTAGTTATGGATTGTAATACCAAGGAAGACCAAGTTTGGACAAAGTGTTGGATATCCATGGATTTATGTATGCAGACTCAACTGGATATATGGATCATAGAAGATATGCAAGCGAGTATGTCTTTAACCTGTTTGGAGGAAAAATCAGTTGGATGAGCAAAAGACAATTTGTAGTGGCACTGTCAACTACATAAGTTGAATACATGGTAACCACTCATGCAAGCAAGGAAGAAGTATGGTTACAATGATTATGTTCAGGTATTGGTTTGGTACAACAAGTTGTAAGGATAGAGTGTGACAATCAGAGTGCAATTTTTCTAGTGAAGAACCCATCTTATCATTCAAAGACAAAGCATATTGATGTTAAATATCACTTTGTGAGAGACATGGTTGAATAAAATAAGGTGTTGCTGATAAATGTGGATACTTTGAAGAATGTTGTAGATTCATTAACAAAATATGTGATCATTGATAAGTTCTCTTGGTGTAGAGGATCTATGGGCATTGTTTCCTTGGATTGTTGACTAGGTAACCTTGTAATCTCATGTATGCAAATAAAGCAACAAGTGGGACAAGAAGAGGGTAAGAGGGGGGGCCTAACCCCCCCCCCCCCCCCCCCCTCGGTGGTTTTAGGGGATCAGAGCGCCTGAATTTTCTTTCCTTAGTTTTTGTGTCCATTTTTTGGTGGTTTTTCAACACATGTTTTTTAGTCAATGGTTTTCTATTTCTGATTAAGGAATTAGGGTTGTTGACTAATCTAGGTCATTGGACTATGGATTTGGATGCCATTGGATCCTATATGTATATTTTATTGTAAACAATGTATGTGGTGAATGAATATAGAATATGTTGGGTTTCCCGGTTTGGGCTTCCAGGGGAAACATATATGTGTAATGTGTGTATTTTCCATTGTATCTTTTATGTTCTTTTATTGAAAATATGTTTGTAGTAAATAATTGTACAAGGTTAAAATATACAGTGTGTATTTCATGTTACCTGGTCAATCAATTACCCCCATCATCATTAGATGACAAGACTTCACTCGAGATATGGAATAGTAGAAAACCCTTTCTCTCACATATCAAGGTATGTGGTTATGAGGCCTATGTTCACATTCCAAAAGATAACATGAATAATATAGATAAGAAGGCTAAAACGTGTATCTTTAATGGGTATAAATATGGTCCTAAAGGTTATAAGATTTAGATCCCAAAAACTAAGAAGGTTGTGTATAGTTGAGATGCAGTATTTAGAGAAAAGAAGGATGTTGTGAAACATGAAGTCCTACCAAGTAAGGAAGAAACAATGAAAATAATTTTTTATCCAAAGGATGATGAATCAAACTCTACATAAGAACAAGAAGCATAAAAAGAATATCCTCATACTCCAGTATTGAGGAGATCGATGCAGGAAAAAAGGCTACAGGAAGGGTATAATGCACCTAATTTTTGTTCAAATTTTTCTTTGTCTATTATTGATCATGATCCTAGAACTGTAAGGGAGGAAGTGGATTCATAGGGTGGAAAACTATAGAAAAAATCCATGGTTGAAGACATGATATCCTTGGATAAGAATGATTCTTAGGACTTAGTGGAGTTCCCAACTAGAAGAAATCCCATTGACAACAAATGGGTATTTAAAAGGAAGTTTGATGCAGAAGGAAAAGTGGAGAAATACAAAGTGTTAACGCTCCAAGAGTCATTCCTAGACTGCAAATGGGAGTAAGCTTGGTAACATGGAATTTGATTTGAATAAGACTTAATTTCAAGTGGATCAGTGAAAAAAAATAAGAGAAATGGAACAAGTTAACTATAGATTAGTAACAAGCCTTTGGGCAATGGAGTCACAAACACTCTACTCATTGAAGGAATTAGAGTTGTTCATCAAACAACAAGATTTATATGTTTGATATTGTTGGACAACTGAGAGGGGGGGGGGTGAATCAGTTGTCACTGTGCTTAAACAATAATACTTCTTTTAAAACTCTTTGCAGAAACACTGAATGATGATCACAATAATGCAGGGAAATAAACAATGGCACATTCAACATCAGTCACATATATGAGAAACACAGAGACAAATATTTACCGAGGAAACCCATACAGGGTAAAAACCTCTTTTTCTTTATATGATAAGTAATAATTACATTCTTTACATTATCATGCATATGAGCACCAACTCATAATGAGCCTACAACCTATGTTTTGCAAGCTGCAACTTGCTGAGAGCACCAACTCTCTGTTTTCTCTAGCACCCACTAGAAGGAAGCACCAACTCCCTAGTTTTTCTAGCACCAACTAGAAGGAAGCACCAACTCCCTGAGTGTTTCCAGCACCAACTGGATGGAAGCACCAACTTCCAATCATGCAGGCACCAACCTGTATAACAGAGAAAAAGAGTTCTCCCTTGCACCACCCTTCCACCCTGGTTTCTCTGGCTGCAAGTAGATGGAAGCTACAACTCCCTGTGTTCAAGCACCCACTTGAACCTCTGAGGACAAAAGTCCTCCCGAGCACCTCCCAACCACCCTGAAATATAAATATTTTCTACTGAAACTTACTACAGTGATATAATGTTCAACAATGGCTTACCAGACTCATCATTGTTCTGCTGCATTTCGTTACTCTGTCTGCCTCATTGCCTTCCTGCACACATCACTTGCGTTGTCTGTTCTTCTGCCTTTTATGCTCTGTGCGCCATACCCATTCACTGCATAGATCCTCTTTTGTTCGATTCAGCTACTGCACTCTCTTCCTTCTTCACACATGAATCACCTTCAACAGTAACAACCACAACAAACTCCAACCGTAACAACAACCGCTTCTCTTCTCTGTGCCGTGTATATATATAGCTTATGTGCATCTTGTGCATGCAATATTTGCCATTCCTCTGCATGCTCATACTGCACCAATCTCCTCCACATCTCAAGTTCTCTACGTGATCATCATCGTGACTCTTCGACTTATCTGGCAGTTCAACCGCGCGTTCGACATCACTGGGTGTTATGCTGAGATTCCTCAGCCTCTCAGGCAGTTGAGACTCTTCATCTTCTCTAGTGGTTTCAGACTCTTCGTCTTCTTTGTGACAGTTGAACTCACCTTCTCTGTTTTAGTTATAGGCCTCAATTCCCATCAGTTGTCGATCGCCTCCACGAACATCTTCATCCCTCTCAGAGACTCTTCACCTCCTCTGTCAGTCATCCTGGCGATTTCTCATTTCGTGATTTTCGACACTATGCTCCGTTGACCCCAAGTCAGCGAAATTTTGATCACTTGCCACATGTCCTATGATTCCATGGTCTAGATCTGGTCTTGATTCAATGGCTATGATTGAATCGTGATTTCACGATTTCGACATTCTTGATGCATTGGGTTCTTTGCTTCTCCATGTCACAATTCACGAAACTCCGATATGGAGTATGATCAATGGTCCAGATCTGATCTCTATTTAACGGCTGTGATTGAATCACAATTTCGCATATCGTTGTTCCTTAGATGGAGGTTCTCATCACTCCAATTCGCGATAGGTGAAGCTCTGAGATGGAGCTTTTCTGCGACTGACTCCTTCTCTTCCCATGACCAAGGGCTGTGACCACAGCCTTATGCATAAGGCACTTTCGCGATTTCGCATATCGCAAATTTTGCTTTGTTTCTTTTGTCTCTCCATATTGCGATTCGCGAAACTCCGACACGGCGTTGAACCAACGGTTGAGATATGAACTTGTTTCAACGGCTACGATTGGATCGCGATATCGCATATCGCAAATTATGCTTTGTTTCTTTTGTCTTTCCATATTGTGATTCACGAAATTCCGACACAGAGTTAGATCAATGGTCCAGTTTCAACCTTGATCTGACGGCTTAGATTAAGTCGCGATTTCGCATATCGCGATTACGCCCACTTCTCCTTGTACTTTAAAGGACGTGCAGGTTCTTCTTCATCCAACAATGGTCAGATCCTGCGCTTGGATCTAACGCCTGAGATCTGTCCTCCTCTTCAACACACGCTCTTCTTGTTTTTATTCAGATCTGACGGCCCTCATGCTGTCGGGAATTTTGGATGGGATCCAACGATCAGCGACTCTTCTCCTCCAAGCTTACATATCCTTCTTACTTGGAAGAATTTTGACTCTGCGCTAATTCCTCCTGAGCCTACGTTGTTCCTGTTTGTCCATCGATGCACATTCTGATCCTGCCATCTTCACTGTTGTACTTGCCATCAATGACAAGCATACACTACTTGTTAATCATTTTCCAACAGATATATGGAATAATAAAGAAAAAAAATAATATAGAATTTTCACTAAATAAACATCTTCTCAGTTTAATGAATCAACAAATACTTGAATAGAACATAACTGATGGAAAAAATACAGCACAATGAATAATGGGAAAAATACAATAGAAACTCTGTTTCTTAGGAATTCATAAACCATTGGCAGCATTTGATGCTCAAATATGTGATATATTCAAATAGAAAGATACATAAAACAAAAGAATTACAGTTTGAAAATTATAGCTATTATGATTCTTCAATAACAATAATAGATTACAACCCCCTTGCCCCTCTGGATTACAAACTCATATATCTATAGTCATCTGTCTTCCTAAATCCCTCTCAATTCTTTTTCAACGCAACCCTTTCTCTTCACCCAATTCACATATATGCCACTTATGCTAGCTCCAGAATTTGAGCCTTCTAGCTGCTTTCTAAAAATAGTAACTGATACAAAAGGTAATGACTCATGCAAACAACTCTCTAATTTCTAGGATATGGTTACAAATAAATGACAAGTGTACAACTTCTCTTTGAAACCTTGGGATTTCTCTTCTTACTCTGCCACTTGTCTTCCTTCTGCTGGTTCCCTGCCTAGGAAATAGAGATACTATGTCACCTGTAAGTTCATTGTCTCCTTAATTAAATTTTACCTTTGGAGATGAGCTATGAGTAATAATTCGATGCCTTGTAATTTGGAAGAATGTTTCCACTTGTACATTTGATGCTTAATTATCTAGAACTATTCAGTGATTTTGTGCTCAAAATCTGGAAAGTTCAGACGTTCTTCAAGCCTAAAATATGAATTATTTTTTTTCATGGAAATTCTTTCCTCATTGGTAACCTCTTTAGGAACATCGCTAAGATCAATACTTTAGCAAGATCTTGAAAAAATGGAACCTTAGTTTCTATTCAGATCACCACCAGGAAAATATCCCTTAAATCCCTTCTGTCTTTCAATCTATTACTGCTTGAGTTTTCAACATTAAAATAATATTTGATAACCTATGATGCTTAGGTTCCATGCTCGGGCTGCTTAAATGTTCATTATATTTCTATGAAAAAAGGGACTTCGCAATTCGAGTTGTATCTTTATGTACTCAATCACCTATTGGTGAGCGCTTTTGGATATTTGGAAAATGATTCTTAGTCTCAACTTAGACTGTGGTTGGGCGTTCGAGTAAACACATGATCCTTCTAATCAAATACTTAGAAATTGATTTCTTTTCCCAACACTTTCATTTCATTTTATATTCAGCTACAGGCTCCAAAGCATTCAATGCTTGGCATCCTCGAGCTATATATAATTGAATTCTTTGCACAATATATTTTCCCATGAATCTGAATACATACTAGAATAATATGCATCTATGAATCCATACAACCCCGAATGAAAATCCATGGGAATGTTGGCTCTTGCATTTGGAAAGGATTGCTCCTCTTCATTTCGATTGTATCAGTTATTGTTGCAAGATCTATTGCTCTTTGACTTGGAATTATTCCAAGCAAAGAGTGCTCTAGATAAACCTAATAAGACACTACGATAAACCTCATAAGCTGTAATTCCTTATTTCTCGACACACAGACAGAAAACCCTTTGCAAACTCAACATTCGGCACACAGACAGAAAACCCTTCACAACTGTAAGATTGTTTGCACTCTTTTCATCGATGTGTGAGCAAAAAGTGAGTGCTTACATGCCTAGTTGGGCTCTTCTAGTCATGACAGCTGTATGGTAAAAGGTTAGAAAGAAAACAACTAAGCTATTAACAAGAATTAAACAAAAACTAAGTGAAACTATGAGCATAGGAACAAAAATAAAAACAAATGACAATGGACCAATATCACCA
>ML778064.1:1005679-1031664 GCA_009831015.1 Picea engelmannii
ACAGTCTAAGGGTGCCATCCTTCTTTTTCACAAACAAGACTGGTGCTCCCCATGGGGACACGCTGGGTCGAATATAACCCTTATCCATCATTTCTTTCAATTGTAACTTGAGTTCTACTAACTCAGGTGTGCTCATTCGGTAAAGTGTCCTGGACACCGACACCACTCCTGGTGCAAGTTCTATTGAGAATTCAATGTCTCTTCTTGGAGGTAGACCGGGTACCTCTTCTGGAAATACATCTATGTACTCTCTTAGGATAGGGTGATCATCGGGGCTTGGTTTAGTGCCTTCGATTATTTTCAGTACCTGTATTGCATATAGGGGACATCCCTTTCGGCAATACTTTATCATTTGCAGGGGTGATATTTGCCTCACTGAGACCAGTTTTCGGATCCCTTGGAGGCTCATCCTTTTCCCTTCTTTGCTCACACATTATAAGGTTTTATGGTAACAGTCCAATTTGAATTTATGGGCGGCCAGCCAGTCCATACCAATCAACAGGTCGTATGACGCCAGGGGTAATACATTAAGGGTTGCCTGGGTGGGGAATTTACCCAACATTAACTGGCAGGTTGGTATGGCCTCTACCACCTTTCTTTTGGTACCAGTGGCTAACTGTACCAACCATGGTTTAGTTTTCTTCTGTGGTTGTAGTTTATACTTATCAACAACTCTAAGGGATATAGAACTCAAATTTGAACCAGGGTCAATCAAAACAGACCCAGATGGTTGAAAATCATACCTTTTATTTCTACCACTGAAGCTTGGTGGTCAGCTTGGTTATTATCCAAGCCTGCATAGATCTATGGCACGCTCCTTGCCACATCATTGACTGTGGTAGCTTCCTGCATGTTATAAATTTTCCAACTGTTCTGTTGTCGATGTGGACAGCCTCTCCAAAGATGCTCTCCTCCACAATCCCAGCATTCCAAAGGTTTCCTCTTTGGGTTATCAGTCTTTACTGGTATAGGTCCAGAAGTTTTATTTCCGTCCACCGAGGGAAAATTCTACTGGAGTACACTCCGAGTTGGGAATTTCATTCTGGGGTTCTTCTTGTAGTTTTTAAATCCCGAGGATTTGTTCCCCTTTTTCTGAAATATCGAACCACTCTTCTATTTCCAGTCTCCACGAGACTCTGCCCGATGTCCATATTGTTCATGACAATATGTTTCCTTTCTTATAGTGTCTTCTAAGGTCCTTGGCTCATCAAATTCAATTTGGTTCCGGTATTCCTTGGGTAGCCCACTGATGAAGTGTTGTGCCTTTGCCTTCTCTGCTTTTATGCAGGGTACATATCTCAGTAAGTCAAGGAATTTGTTGACATACTCCTCCATAGTAAGTTGTCCCAGTTTGAGTTCATAAAACTCTTTAGCCTTCTCGTCGAAATACCTTTCCGACAAATACTTCTTCCAGAAGTACTTCTCGAACCATTTCCAAGACAGGTCCTCCTCGCGGACCCCTTTCATATTCTTGAGGTCTTCCCACCAGATGGAAGCCTTTTCGTTCAGATTGCAAGTGGCCACTTGGGCCTTCAAGTTCTCTGATAAATCATGGAATCTGAAATATTTCTTCAGTCCAAGTAGCCAAGCCTCAGCTTCCTCTCCCTTATTTATCTCGCCGTTGAAGGAGGGAGGTTTGGCATTTTTGAATTCCTCAAATTTATGACTCTTGGAAGTCTTTTGCTTCTTTCATTTCCTGCGATAATAGGAACTGGTCCTGCTGCTGGAAGAGCCTTCTGAATCACCAGCTTCCTTCTCAGTGGAATCATCTGGTACTGGTCCTTTACCTCTGGGGTGGACCTTTATTGACATGCTTCTCTCAGTATGGCCACTGATACAACTATTATTCTGCATCTCAGGTTCATGTTGCATTTGTCGTTGTAGGTCGGATAAGCTCTGCAGTAAAACTGCATTAATCTCGGTTTGCTTTTCTTGTTCTTTCATTATTCTTTCATTATCGACCTTGCATCTTTGCAATTCGATCATGAGACTCCTCACAGTCTCAGCTAGGCCTGGAGGGGTTCCTATTGCTCTTCTTTCGTTAGACTCTTCGTCCCTGTTGTGGGAGCCTTCTCCCACCTCTTGGTGAGTCACCATACTCTGCGTCTGTAGATTCCCGCGGTTGATCATCCACTCGAGTGAAAAGACAAACGCTGGTTATTAGTCAAGAGTTAAATTCATTTTATAATTTGAGCATAATTTCATAACTCTTTCACATGCATACACAGTTGGATTTTCATATTCCAAGTTTTTAATCCTGGACAAGATAGTTAAGTCAGGGGGTTACTCCTCATAGGAGCGCTTCGAATGGAGTTTATGCACGAGTCGTGCATGAGCCCAATCAGGCCAAGTGTTGTAACCATGCTCTGATACCACTTTGTAACATACCCACTACCTATTTCAAATTTTTTCGAACCTCTGTCGGACTCGAGCCCTTAAAATAACCCCGAAGACCCAAAGCAAACTGGCTCTTTCCTTCTTCTCCATTCTCATGCAATCGCAGGTCGTGACCATGGTCCAATTTGAACGTAGTGCCTATTCGGATTTCGCGATCCTCCTATCCCTGATGTTCCCCTAGCGCATTATCCCTCCAGGCTAAGCCTGTGATCCATGTGACCACTACCCCGGGACCGTAGTCAAACCTCTATGTCGGAGTTTCGAGGTTTTTGATGTTGATGTGCATACGCCCACGGGATTCACAATTCTTCGATTCCCGACATGCCTCTGCTTCAGCTAGCCCTCCTGGCTCAACCCTAGTTCACGTGACTGTTACCCCGTGTCCACAACCTTACCCCGTCGAGGTTTTGCGTTTCACGGTTTCAAAAGGGGTAAACACCACGTCTACGGGATTCCCGATATCCCGATGAACCAAACGCCGAGGGATGGCTTCCCTTGTCGGGACTTTCCCGATAGCTCTGATCTCCTCCACGCGTCCCTCCAAATGGATGGTCCAGATCCTTGTCGAGGTTTTGGGACTTTCGATGTCCTGGTTCCTTCGACCTCAGGAATGTTGTTTTCCGGATTTTCTGACTCTCGTCAGATCTTCGACACCTGTCCCTTTGGATGGATGGCTCGGATTATGTCGAGGTTTTCACCTAGGACTTCCCGATCCTCTTGTCCCTGGAAATGTTGATTTCCCGATGCGCCAAACGCCGATGGTGCTTGATCTCCGCCACGTGTCCTCTGCCAATGGACGGTCCAAATCCTTGTCGGGATTTTGAGACTTTTGATGTTCCATTTCCTTCGACCTTAGAGATTCCAATTCCCTGATTTCCCGACTCTCGCCAAATTCCTAGCACCTGTCCTCCACTAGCTTCAACTTTGGCCCACACAACTCCTCTGTTGGGATTTCGCGTATCGCGATTCCCAACTGCAAGGGTTTATTTCCTTCGAAATCTCCGATGCTCCAAATTCTGACTCCTCAGAATCCCCTGACATGTGTCTCACTGATGGACGGCTCTAATCTTGCCGGGATATCGCGGATCGCGATTCCAAGCGGCAAGATTTCTTCATTTCCGGAATTCCCGATAACTTCAATATCCCGATGAATTTTTAGGGATGCTCCTCTGTTCACTAGGATTTAACGCCGGTGTAACTCCTGCCAGATCTAATGGTTAGCGGGAGTTCAACTGCTAATCCAATGGTTCACCAACCTTTCGAACTTGGACTCTGATGTGGCCGTAACCTCCTCGCACCTCAGTGAGATCCAATGGTTCTGATGCCACTTTATGCACTCTTCCAAAACTTTGTGGACGGGGAAATCAGCGGTCCGGATCTTCTCATGGAACATGGGGATCTACGGCCCTAGACTCTTCACTACCCATGAAGACGCAGGGAAAAAAAAATCAGGTGGTAAGGCCTTTAATGCCCTACCTTCTCCTGCTAATCTAATGGTCGTGGGGAAACTGTGGATTTCCCAACAAACTCTCATCCGTAGATTCGATATTCCTTCCTTAAGCTGTCGTCTCGGGTTTTTAAGAGGATCGTTCCCCCTCGTACAGGGTTATTAAGACTTGCACCTTCAAGTTCATATTCCAGGTTCTGGGTAATCCTTTCCAAGGAGAGAGTCTCTTCAAGAGATCTATTCTGGGCTTTCCTGGAGGTGGGTGAAGGAAAACAATTTCCTGAGAACGGGCTGGAAGCCTAACATCGTTCAGCCTAGGCATAATTAGATTTTGTTTATCAACATAAGTCATGCATGGCTTCCTCTATTATAAGCATATGCCTATTAATTATTATCAAAACACTGCACGGACATTCTTACGCAGAAATCATTTACAATTTCACAGGTCTATGCGCATATACATATATGTATCATTCTATGCATTTCAAGAGGAAATATGTAAAAAAAATACTTATCAGAAGTGACTTCAGAAATGGGTGCAACTGCTGAGAGGGGTGCTCATTTCCACCCAACCGTAGGCGTAGAGACTCCCAACGGACTTACCACTAGCCACCCCCGAGCTGAGACCACGATGCTCTGAGACTACGTCTCTCTGTCTGCCAGTGACCAGGAGCGAAGGTTGCAATCCTTCCTCTCTGCTATCACTCACTCTGCGTGGTGCCAGAGTTCCCCTCGCGTCTTCCCTCTTTCATCGCTTCTGCCATATGCCTTATCCTCTCGTGAGGTTGCGTGTGGCACGATTACCCTCATGTCGATCAGGCCTGAAGGCTCTACAGATGGGCGGTTCACCATCCCATCCCTCATCAAGCCACCCGCCTACCAGCCTACGAGACATTAAATTTGGGGGCCAACGAACCACTTTTGGTTCTCCGGGCCAGTGGAGTCCAAATACGGTATTCATTCAGGGTGGATGTTAATGCCACCTTTTCAGGTGCCTTCCACCGCCATCGTGGTCTCTTTTATGTACATCCCCTCTCAGCAGTCCTGCAATAAATTCAAAATGTTATTCACATTTATTGACCTCTTCCTGCAGGTCCATTTACATCACATATTCATACTTATGAGTTTTCCATAGTCCTTGGCCAGTCCAGTTATATTTACAAACTGGGGGAAACAGGGTGTTACAATAATTCAAGAAATTTGTTTATCAAGGTCATCCATAGCCATTTGACCGAGTCTTAGCTCATAAAATTCTTTGGTCTTTCTCTCATAATAAAGTTCTGATAAATACTATTTCTTAAAGTATTTCTTGAAATCTGACCATTCTAGTTGTTTTTCCTTTAGGCCCTTGGCCAACTTCAGGTCCTTAAACCATATAATTTCTTTTCCTTTTAGGTTATAGATGTCCATTATGACCTTCATGTTGCTGGAATAATTGTAGATCTGGAAATATTTTTTATGTCTAGTAACCATGCTTCAGTCTCCTCCCCTATCCTGGATTCCCCGTCAAAGCTGGACAGTTTGATTTTCTTAAAATCTCCGTCCAGGTGATCCACCTATTTCATCTTTCTTCTTATGGTTGTTTTATCTTCTATTGATGGCGTGCCTTCGGAAGAGTTGTCCTCTTTTTCTACCTTGGGACCAGAATTTTTGGAGGCTCTTTTGCTGACTTCTTCTCCCTCATTATTTTCCTTTGGGATATTCTTTATTACTATGCTACGCAACAGTAATTCATTTATTTCATATTATTCTTGGTGTGCCTTTTTTAGTTTCTCATTGTCTTCCTTGAATACTTGCAGTTCCACAATAAGGTTTCTCATGGTTTCCAAAACCTGGGTGGCTGAACTTCCTTCATTGTTCTGCCTAGGTTCTTTAGGAGGTCCTTGCTCGGGATTCTCCTCGAGTCTCATCTCCGCTTCATTCTGTGCTGCCATTATCACAACAGAAATAATTGTTTTTTGTTTGCAACAGTAAGATTTTTGTTAGTTTTTCATCAAATAGAAAAACATGTACTAAACAACATTTTGGCCTTGTTTTAAGGTCCTAGTGTTGTAGCCTTTTCTCTGATACCATATGTAATGTACCCCAAATTTACCAAATATTTTTTATTTTATTTTATATGTAGATAGTTTTATCGTCACTACTTACTTCCGCCAGGTTCACGTAACCATTTAACAATACAGTCAAAAAATTCTATACAAAAGACTATCCCTCTTAGTTATTCCATACTGCATAGTAATCACACATACAATCTTGAGGAATAACTTTACTTTACCCTAGTCTCTTAGTTACTAATATTTCCAAATCATTCCCATCCATTAATGAGAGTAAAAGGGATAAAGTTTAACTCATTAAAACCCCACTAGTACTATAACCATCTCTATGTATTAACATTTCAATTATAAAGAAAACCCCCTAACATTATCACCATGTGTATGCATAAACAAATACATATAACATAAAGATTCCTATTTGATATCGGGTTTAAATAAAGTATACACCCTTATCGAATGTTTCACAGTATTTAACATAATGGTGGATTTATGTGTTCTTAAATGTCTAAGTAATTAGACTTCATGGAATAAAGTTTGTGGTTGAAATTCCAATCTCTACTACCATAGTTTTGAAATATAGTTGATGGTTGGGCATCATTTAAGGAGCCCAACGAATATAGTTGTCCCTCCCAAATTTTATAACACTAGTGAACGAGGTAACTAGATATTTAACTGAACGAGATATTGGGTGGGATAATTGGGTATATTCGTAACCCTAACTGAGTTATCCTCATACTTGCAATAACTTGGCGTGAATTCGAGAGAAGGGTTTGTCAGGCACTGAATTAAAATATTTGTATAGTCCATTAATGGCTACCTATAGATAGTACCTCCTGTGGTTATTGCTTGACCACCATGTCCAATATGAATTTCTCCACCTCCATTGTATCACATGGAGTTGTACCCTGTCATAATACTCACTAAAATCCTCTGGCGAAATCGAGGTGGTTCATTGTAATACTTTCGTCTAGTTTTTCTCTGCGCGTTACTCATCACTCGGCTCTTGGTTGGTAACAATGGTAGTTGCGTCTTGAGTATTGGTGGGAGAGTTGTTCGGGTGGTCTGGTATTCCTACTTCACTCGAACGGGTAAGTTCTTGCTTACAACCCCTCCCATTAGCACTATAACTGTTCATTTTTTTCTGCAACAGGTTTATCTCTTGTTCGCTCCCCTAGAATTAGAGTTCTTGAACTAGGGTTTTTGCAGGTTACCTTTAAGAATTAGCAACCCCCCCTAGTTATCTCTTTGTAGGAATTCCTTCTCATGTAAACAAAAGTAATAATAATCCATTTCTGAGTCCTTACTGGTTCTACACTTATCTTTATGGTCCAAATTTAAACCTGCAGTCACTTTCTATGAGGGATATCATGCCTCCATAACCATCGCTTACATAACTCTTTTCGCAAAATGTAACTCGATTATTTTTCTTGTTTGTGCTCTACGCACAGGTTGAAGGGTAGGACCCCATGCGTCACGTGTTGTCGGTTATTTTCCACAAACCGTTCATTGTTTTAGACTCTCTTATTGGTGTCATCAATATTCTTTATAAAATATCATGAAGGAAAACATTCTTGGTTACCCATCATGTAACAATGGTCGTTGTGCACTGTGCACATACTTCTGTATCAATGTCCTTATGTTCCAGAAGTTTTGATTTTTCCCTTATATTAGAGCATAGGGTTACTGGGATTGAATAACTTCACTCATAGAGGTAAGAAGGTTCTATTAGCAAGGTCATGACCTCGGTCCTTTCTTTGTTACTTATACTCACATCTTATTTGAAAAAGTTCTTGGAATGCCTCTCGCCCAAGAATCCCTTATTTGAATATTTCTTTAATTTCCCACAGTTACTTCCAATATTTACAGTAGGCATAAGTTGTGTATTTACTTCCTCTTTCGATTAATTATTGGGTATTCAAACTTTTCGACTCATGAAGAGATACATGCCCGAAACTTACTATAATCATTTCATCCATGAATTATGCGTTTTAAAGTTGAAATCCATTTCCTGTGGTGCGGTATGGTATTCTGGATGCTATGTAGAATTTAGTACTCTCGTTTATTACGACATCCATCATACCTACACATGAATTACTGCGACCATACGACTTCCATTGTGGACAATGTTTCCAGGATTTAACCTTATTTAAAATGATTTGTTCTAAGTACTCCGTTCTAAAATTCTATGTTTACGCTTGTCAAAATTTCACTTGTTAGCGTAAGGAAAAGAAATTTAACAATCCATAACTTTGTTCTTTCTTTTGTTTCCTTTATCATTAATCTGTAGTTTTAGATAATTATGAGAACAGTATTTTGAATCCCTAACTATGCTCTGAATTGGATAATTTTGTTCGACCTGTTTTATACTGTGTGTTCTCTACATTTCCAATTATAATATATATGTTGCATGTTTAATAATGATTTAAATTGTTTGATACATTTTGATAAATTGGTTATTCTATTTGGTTACAAGACTAATGATGGGACCCCTATTTCCATTGCGAGGGTACCCATCACTGGTTTCAAATTCCACTCCTCCCCTTCAGGATATGAACCATTCTCTCAACACTACTGATGGAGAAAGGAACACTCTACTCCAACATCAATATAAGTATTGCCTGGTGTTGATTCCTTAATAATAAGTTCCGTGAGTTCTTTCTGAATGTTACTCGCTCTTTCATATTTCACTTTCAGTGTTTACTAGTTCTCAAAAATAATTTTGTTTTCTATTAATTCCTTGATTCTTCTTAATTTTATTTACTAACTCCTGATATCCCTTGCAGAACTTGGATATTTCACGATCAACAGATATAGATATCTCCAGGCTCGAAAAATGTATTTGAGTTCCAATTTCCAGTATTTAAATAGAGGATTCGGGTTCGGTTTTCAAGTGTTATTGGGTTCTTTCCTAGGTCATTCGATTGTAAAAGAAATATAGATCAAGTTCTCTACTTATACAGATCATTCATTATCTTAAGAAAAGAATATACAAACTTTCTTACAATTCAAACGAAAAATGTTATATAACGAGCAGACTCTGTATTATGTGATATGTGACACTGGAGCTTCGTTTATTTTTTTACTGTGATATGAAAAACTGTAAATTTATGCCTTTGGTATATATGTATATGTGTAGTACTGAAATTTTGTATAGGAAACAACATATATATGTATATATGTATTTTCCTATTATGTTCTTTGTTCCAAAACTTCATTTGTGTTCGTACCAATTTAACTATTCTTTAAGCAAATATCTATACACTTATATATATATATATATATATATATAGGGTTATGGCATATGTCTATGCTTATCATGGTGAGACTTCTGTTAGTTTTATTGCACCATGTAAAATACATACATGCACTCTTGTAGACTTGTACTTCAGTTATTCGACCTGTAGCAATTTGAAATAAATCCTTATACAGGTTTATATTTGAGTCTACATTCATACTTATACCAAATATTTCTAATATCAACAATAGAATCGACTGATATTTGTTTTTGTATTGCAGATTTAGAGGGTACATCATTTGAATCATAAACTTTTACACATTCATCAACAACTATTTTGCATAGTAGTTTTCTTAACTTTACTCACTGGATAAATTCAATTTGTAAAAGAAAAATCTATTCTATAGTTCGTTTCATTCTACCAGCCATTAACCAACAAAAAAAACAAATCAACGAGGGATAAGTAGATGTACATATCTAAACAAAGTGTTGGTACAACAAATGAAATAACCAAGTTCCACCCAACCATAGAACATAAGAGCCAATCTACTTGCTTTTTTCACCCCCTAGCCCAACCATGAATCTATGAGGGAGAACCTCGAAGCTCCTCTTTCACTATAGTCCTCTTTTTCAGATCAGAAATTCTCCTTGTCTCACATTCATAAAACAATGCTCATAATAGCAAGTGATATCATTTTCCCCAACATACTAGGTAGTCTCATGCCTCCTCCCATATGCTCTATATGCAAAATCATCTAGTGCCTAGGTATTTTTCCCTTGGGAATTTTTGCATCTTTACAAATCCTTGATTTTCAGGGGCTTCCAATGGCCAAATTCCTAATTTTCCACTTGTAAAATTAATCCCTGAGGTAGTTCAATCTTCTTCCCCACTCATGGAGTCATGATCAGTTGATTTCAACCTGGTTGTTCCATTTGTCCCTTAAAAATAAATACAAAAATGTTTGTCTCTTACAAGTGTCATAGTCAAAGAGTTGGTTGGGCAAATCAAATATTTTCCCAATAGTCACAATAATTAATTACAATTAATCAAATTCTAAATTCAGAATTTCCATAAATGACAATAATTTTCCAAATTGGAATTTGTCAAAATGGGAAATAAATTCCTAAGTGCATACACACTTTAATAATAATTTGTTTTTTGGGGATATTACATGAGGCTCATAGATGGAAGGAGTAGAACACTTTTTGGTGTTTTTCACATCCAAGACTTTCCATAACTTTGATTTCTGTAAGAAAATCGGACAATGCAGGGGTAAAAACAATATTTGAAAAAGAAAACTACATGATGGTTTGAGGAGTAGTGGTGTTAATGAAGGGAGTTCAGATTGGAACTTTGTATAAGCTACAAGGAAACACTATTATTAATGGGTGTAATAGTTCCATTGTTCTTGATATTGGAGCATAAGAAGAAAAATTCATACAGTCTCTGGAGAAAAGGTTATGTTGTGGCATCAAATACTGGGGCATATAGGAGAGAAGGATATTCCACTACTACATGGTAAATGTATGGTTGAAGGTATGTATAACTACTCTATGTATTTTGATTTATGTGAACATTGTGTATATAAGAAGAAAAATCGGGTAAGATTCCCCTCTAGTGCAACTAGGGTAGAAGGAATTTTATAGCTAGTGCACAATGATGTGTTTGGACCTGTTCTAGTTCCATCATTGGGAAAATATGTGTACTATGTCTCTTTTATAGATGATTTCTCAAGGAATAATTGGATATATTTCCTCAAGAATAAATATAAATTATTTGACAGGTTTAAAGAGTTTAAGGATCTTGTTGAAAATCAAATAGAGAAAATAATCCAGGTGTTGATGATGGATAATAGTGGAGAGTTATGCGAGAAAGAAATTGAAGAATTCTGCAAGAAGTGTGGTATAGCAAGGCATAATATTATTCCATATACACCTTAGCAGAATGGAGTTGTAGAAAGGATGAATAGGATGCTTATGGAAAAATCAAGGTGTAAGCTTAGTGGTGCGGGGTTAGGGAAATAATTATGGGCAAAGGTAGTGGGTATTGCATGCTACCTAGTCAATCAATCACCCTCATCAACACTGGATGAAAATAATCCACATGAGGTATGGAATGGTAAGAATCCCTCTCTCACACATCTCAAGGTGTTTGGTTGTGAGGCCTATGTTCATTTTCCAAAGGAAAACAAGAGTAAACTAGATAAAAAGTATGAAAAGTGTATCATTATTTGGTATAAATATGGCATTAAAGGTTATAATATTTGGAACCCAGACGCTAAGAAGGTTGTGTATAGCCGAGAGGTGGTATTTAGATACATGAATAATATTTTTAAACAGGAAGTCCTACCAAGTAAGGAAGAACCATAGAAAATAGATTTTGAGATAAAGGATGATGAATCGAACTCTACCAAAGAACAAGAATAAAAAGAACAAGATACTCATAATCCTATATTGAGATGGGTGCGGGAAAAAAGGCTACCAGAAAGGTATTCTCCACCTGATTTCCATTCAAATTTTTATTTCTCTATTATTGATGATGATCCTAGAATTGTTAGGGAGGCAGTGGATTCATAGGATAGAAAACTATGGAAAAGGGACATGGTCGAATAAATGGAAAGCTTGGATAAGAATGAGGCTTTCGATCTAGTGTAGTTTTCGACTGGAAGAAATCCCATTGGTAGAAAATGGGTATTTAAAAATAAGATGAATGAAAAAGGAAAAGTGGAGAAATACAAATCTTGGTTAGTAGCAAAGGGTTATTCCCAGGTTGAGGGAATTGATTTTGGTGATATTTTTTCTCCTATTTCCAGGTTAAATTAAATTATATTTATATTATATGTTGTTGTTTTGGCATTTGATTTTGAAGTAGAACAAATGGATGTTAAGATAACATTCCTACATGGGGATATGTAAGAAGAAATCTACATGAAGCAGTCACAAGGCTTTGTTGTGAAGGGAAAGAAGGAGTCGATATGCAAGTTGAAAAAGTCCATGTATGGTTTCAAACAATCACCAAGGATGTGGTATAAAAAATTTGATACTTATATATTGGGACTTGGCTTCACAAGAAGCAAAGAGGATCATTGTGTGTATTTTAAATTAATTGGTGATCATTTGATTTATTTGGTCTTGTATGTGGATGACATGTTGTTGATAGGAAACAAGAAGGAGATTATCTAAAATGTGAAAACTCATTTGTCCTCTAAATTTGACATGAAGGATCTTGGTGCTGCAAATTTCATTTTGGGCATGGAAATTAAAATAGATCGGGAAAACATGAAAATTTAGTTAAATCATGAATGTAAACCAGTCAAGGTCCCTATTCCTGTAGGTGTAAAGTTGTCAGTGGATCAGTGTCCCAAGACATGGGAAGAGGAGGAGGAGGTTTCTCTTGTTTCATATGCAAGTACAATTGGCAGTTTGATTTATGGAATGGTTTGTACTAGACCATACATTACACATGAAGTGGATTTTTTGAGCAGGTATATGTCAAAATCAAGGAAGGAGCCTTGGACAACAATAAATGGAGTTTTTAGGTATTTGCGTGGAACTATTAGTTATGGATTGTAATACCAAGGAAGACCAAATTTGGACAAAGTGTTGGATATCCATGGATTTCTATATGCAGATTCAACTGGATATATGGATCATAGAAGATATGCAAGCGAGTATGTCTTTAACCTGTTTGGAGGAAAAATTAGTTGGATGAGCAAAATACAATCTGTAGTGGCACTATCAACTACATAA
This sequence comes from Picea engelmannii, assembly GCA_009831015.1. Lineage (NCBI taxonomy): Eukaryota > Viridiplantae > Streptophyta > Pinopsida > Pinales > Pinaceae > Picea > Picea engelmannii. The sequence continues at coordinate 1,018,563 of ML778064.1, forward strand.
GTTGAATACATGGTAGCCACTCATGCAAGCAAGGAATAAGTATGGTTACAATGATTATGTTCAGGTATTGGTTTGGTACAACAAGTTGTAAGGATAGAGTGTGACAATCAGAGTGCAATTTTTCTAGTGAAAAACCCATCTTATCATTCAAAGCCAAAGCATATTGATGTTAAATATCACTTTGTGAGAGACATGGTTGAATAAAATAAGGTGTTGTTGATAAATGTGGATACTTTGAAGAATGTTGTAGATTCATTAACAAAATATGTGATCATTGATAAGTTCTCTTGGTGTAGAGGATCTATGGGCATTGTTTCCTTGGATTGTTGACTATGTAACCTTGTAATATCCTGTATGCAAATAAATCAACAAATGGGACAAGAAGAGGGTAAGAGGGGGGGGCTAAACCCCCCCTGGTGGTTTTAGGGGATCAGAGCCCCTGAATTTTCTTTCCTCAGTTTTTGTGTCCATTTTTTGGTGGTTTTTCAACACATGTTTTTTAGTCAATGGTTTTCTTTTTCTGGCTAAGGAATTAGGGTTGTTGACTAATCCAGGTCATTGGACTATGGATTTGGATGCCATTGGATCCTATATGTATATTTTATTGTAAACAATGTATGTGGTGAATGAATATAGAAGATGTTTGGTTTCCCGGTTTGGGCTTCCAAGGGAAACATATATGTGTAATGTGTGCATTTTCCATTGTATCTTTTATGTTCTTTTATTGAAAATATGTTTGTAGTAAATAATTGTACAAGGTTAAAATCTACAGTGGGTATTTCATGTTACATGGTTAATCAATTACCCCCATCATCATTAGATGAAAATACTTCACTCGAGGTATGGAATAGTAGAAAACCCTTTCTCTCACATATCAAGGTATGTGGTTATGAGGCCTATGTTCACATTCCAAAAGAAAACATGAATAATATAGATAAGAAGGATGAAACGTGTATCTTTATTGGGTATAAATATGGTCCTAAAAGTTATAAGATTTAGATCCCAAAAACTAAGAAGGTTGTGTATAGTTGAGATGCAGTATTTAGAGAAAAGAAGGATGTTGTGAAACATGAAGTCCTACCAAGTAAGGAAGACACAATGAAAATAAAGTTTGATCCAAAGGATGATGAATCAAACTCTACATAAGAACAAGAAGCATAAAAAGAATATCCTCATACTCCAGTATTGAGGAGATCGATGCAGGAAAAAAGGCTACAAGAAAGGTATAATCCACCTAATTTTTGTTCAAATTTTTCTTTGTCTATTGTTGATCATGATCCTAGAACTGTAAGGGAGGAAGTGGATTCATAGGGTGGAAAACTATAGAAAAAATCCATGGTTGAAGACATGGTATCCTTGGATAAGAATGATTCTTAGGACTTAGTGGAGTTCCCAACTAGAAGAAATCCCATTGACAACAAATGGGTATTTAAAAGGAAGTTTGATGCAGAAGGAAAAGTGGAGAAATACAAAGTGTTAACGCTCCAAGAGTCATTCCCAGACTGCAAATGGGAGTAAGCTTGGTAACATGGAATTTGATTTGAATAAGATTTAATTTCAAGTGGATCAGTGAAAAAAAACAAGAGAAATGGAAACAAGTTAACTATAGATCATTAACAGGCCTTTGGGCAATGGAGTCACAAACACTCTACTCATTGAAGAAATTAGAGTTGTTCATCAAACAACAAGATTTATATGTTTGATATATGGAATAATAAAGACAAAAAATTAGATAGAATTTTCACTAAATAGACATCTTCTCAGTTTAATGAATCAACAAATACTTGAATAGAACATAACTGATGGAAAAAATATAGCACAACGAATAATGGGAAAAATACAACAGAAACTCTGCTGCTTAGGAATCCATAAACCATTGGCAGCATTTGATGCTCAAATATGTGATATATTCAAATAGAAAGATACATAAAACAAAAGAATTACAGTTTGAAAATTATAGCTATTATGATTCTTCAATAACAATAATATATTACAACACCCTTGCCCCTCTGGATTACAAACTCATATATATATATAGTCATCTGTCTTCCTAAATCCCTCTCAGTTCTTTTTCAACTCAACCCTTTCTCTTCACCCAATTCACATATATGTCACAATTCACATATATGTCACTTACGCTAGCTCCAGAATTTGAATAATATATTACAACCCCCTTGCCCCTCTGGATTACAAACTCATATATCTATAGTCATCTGTCTTCCTAAATCCCTCTCAGTTCTTTTTCATCTCAACCCTTTCTCTTCACCCAATTCACATATATGTCACTTACGCTAGCTCCAGAATTTGAGCCTTCTAGCTGCTTTCTAAAAAATAGTAACTCATACAAAAGGTAATGACTCATGCAAACAACTCTCTAATTTCTAGGATATGGTTACAAAACAATGACAAGTGTACAACTGCTCCTTGAAACCTTGGGATTTCTCTTCTTACTCTGCCACTTGTCTTCCTTCTGCTGGTTCCCTGCCTAGGAAATAGAGATACTATGCCACCTGTAAGTTCATTGTCTCCTTAATTAAATTTTACCTTTGGAGATGAGCTATGAGTAATAATTCGATGCCTTGTAATCTGGGAGAATGTTTCCACTTGTACATTTGATGCTTAACTATCTAGAACTATTCAGTGATTTTGTGCTCAAAATCTGGAAAGTTCAAATGTTCTTCAAGCCTAAAATATGATCTATTTTTTTTCATGGCAATTCTTTCCTCATTGGTAACCTCTTTAAGAACATCACTAAGATCAATACTCTAGCAAGATCTTGCAAAAATGGAACCTTAGTTTCTATTCAGATTCACCACCAGGAAAACCTCCCTTAAATCCCTTCTGTCTTTCAACCTATTACTGCTTGAATTTTCAACATTAAAATAATGTTTGATAACCTATGATGCTTAGGTTCCATGCTCGGGCTGCTTAAATGTTCATTATCTTTCTATGAAAAGAGGGACTTTGCAATTCGAGCTGTATCTTTATGTACTCAATCATCTGTTGGTGAGCGTTTTTGGATATTTGGAAAACGATTCTCAGTCTCAACTTAGACTGTGGCTGGGCGTTCGAGTAAACACATGATCCTTCTAATCAAATACGTAGAACTTGATTTCTTTTCCCAGCACTTTCATTTCATTTTATATTCAGCTGCAGGCTCCAAAGCATTCAATGCTTGGCATCCTCGAGCTATATATAATCGAATTCTTTGCACAATATATTTTCCCATGAATCTGAATACATAATAGAATAATATGCATCTATGAATCCATACAACCCCGAATCCAAATCCATGGGAACGTTGGCTCTTGCTTTTGGAAAGGATGGCTCCTCTTCATGTCGATTGTATCAGTTATTGTTGCAAGATCTATTGCTCTTTGATTTGGAATTCTTCCAAGGAAAGAGTGCTCTAGATAAACCTAATAAGACACTACGATAAACCTCATAAGCTGTAACTCCTTATTGCTCGACACACAGACAGAAAACCCTTTGCAAATTCAACACTCGACTTCTTTGAAAATTGTGCACACGCGCTCTGGTTGTTGTTGTTGGTGATCCGAGATGGTGCATTCAAAAAGCTAATTAATATATACATATATATATATATATATATATATTCACATTGTAAGAGATATCCCACATATTCGGCGTAAAACAAACTTATAACATTTATATACAACATCGATCCATTATTTATTTTATGCGTAGTGCAGAATGGTGCCCTCTCGTGGGCTCCTCCTCCATGTGGCTAGGCACTTGTGTTGTGTTTTCTGTAGAATTTGTTGTTGACTCGTGGACTAAAGTCTTCATATTTGGTGGAAAGGTAATGGCTTAGGGATTTAGGAATAGCACATTCGAGCACACACCACCCCATTTTTGTTTATATTTTTTAATAGAATATTAACAAAACATAATTTTGTTTTTATATATCTAGAATCTTGGACAGATGGTGCATTCAAAACGCTAGAATTTATATATATATATATATATATATATATATATATATATATATATATTCACATTGTAAGATATTGTAAGATATATCTCACATATTCGGTGTAAGACAAACTTATAACATTTATATACAACATCGTTCCATTATTTATCTGACGCGTAGTGCACAATGGTGCCCTCTCGTGGGCTCCTCCTCAATTTGGCTTGGCACTTTTGTTCTGTTTTTCGTAGAATTTGTGGTTGACTCGTGGACTGAAGTCTTGATATTTGGTGGACAGGTAATGGCTTAGGGATTTAAGAAAAGATTTAGGAATAGCACATTCTAGCACACACCACCCCATTTTTTGTTTTAAAAATAAAAATTATTTTTTCCTAAAGAATATTAACAAAACATAATTTTGTTTTTCAAAAAATCATATGTGATTTATGATCTTTGGAAAAAAAAAATAGAAAATGTAAGAAGATTATGTAGAATTTTAATTTTTTTCTTAAAGAATATGAACAAAATACAATTTTGTTTTTAAAAAAAAATCATATGTGATTTATGATCTTTGGAATAAAAATGAGAAAATGTAAGAAGACTAGGTAGAATTTTAATTTTTTTTCTTAAAGAATATTAACAAAACATAATTTTGTTTTTCAAAAAAATCATATGTGATTTATGATCTTTGGAACAAAAATTAGAAAATGACTAGGTAGAATTTTAAATTTTATTTTTTTAGCATTTTGCAGTTTAGATCAAAGGACAAAGATCACGGGATTGCTGGAAAAAGCAGTTAGTGAGAGATCATCACGACTCTATGGGAAAATGGAGGTTATGAGAGCTGGCAATGAATGGAACACTTATGCAAATCTAGCACAAATTTGGTGAAGGAACTAAAATTTTAGTGGTGCACTTTTGAGCGTTAACATTTGCTCCAACTAGGATGGAGGCCTCAATTTGAAGCTCCCGGAACCTAGCAATTCCAGTGGCCTTACCCATTAGTTTCTTTCCACAGAACCTGTATGCCTGAAAGCACCTTTTGTAACACCCCAAGGCCAAGCCCCTCTTGAATTGTAATTATGCTTATAGGCTGGTGAGTCGAGTGGTTATAAGGTGACATAATTATGTGTAGATTAGGTTGGTGAGCCAAATATTTAGGCCAATGAACCTGATTTTGTATATGTAAATACACACATATCATTCATAAAATTACATTGTTGCATGTAGACCCTCCAGGAAGAAAGATTTATGGGGGACTAAGCTCCACTAGGTGGGGAAAGGGCTAAGTGTCTAGGAATAGGGGCTAAGTTAGAGGGTTTACCTCTAAAGGGATAATATTATATTATTATTTCCTAGAAGCTAAGGTTTGATATAACCATGTTGTCAACCTGGAGCTCATGCAGCTTTAGGGAGACATGTGTCAACCTGGGCACATGCAGTTTTAAGTGGGAAAGTCAGCTCGTTGGGGGTCCTCTCACTCACTAGTTTTATGATTCTCACAATTGTCATGATATTTCACCATTGCATTGACATTCTCGCGAGGTTAGCCACCTTGGAGGATAGCCATACTCCCCACTGATGAACGCGCCAATGTAACCTGCAAACACTAGAGTTGTCCTACGTATTTCCTATGAAGCCCGACAAAATTGTATTTTTCCTGAGTCATGTTGTGTCATAGCGGTTGGAGGTTGCTTCCAATGCAGTTTTGGCTAAGCTTGGTTTGTTGTCATATTTTGTGTCCATACCCATTTTATGTGGTTGACTTCACCTGTATGTTACCCAAATTCTATTGTTGACATCAACTGTATCCATTTGACATAAGAGTTGAATTGAAGAAGCAGGTTTTTAGGCATGTGAGCAACTCTTCCAGATGAGAGAGTTTGCTAGGAAGTGAGTTCTCCTAGAGGGAGTCATGTATCAACTACAATACACTGAGACTTCTGGCCCATCCTGTTGTTGAAGGCCAAGGTAAGAGAGTTCTAGTAGTCGATAGACTTGTATTAGTGAAGGTGTACCATCCTAGAATAGAACAGGCGTGTTAGGAATGAGGGTCTGTGGGTTGTGGGTGTAAGTGGCTCCTGGGATAAAAGATCCTTCTTGTTGTTCTGTTCAACTTCATTTTTGTCCTTGCAAAGCCTAGAATTCCCTTGCCCAATGGAGTTTATTCCCAGCTTGGGGGTGACCCACTCTTGAGCGTGATGAGCAGCGTGGTCTAAGGCTCAGAGGTTCGTGGAAGGTCTGCACGTAGTTGGTGGTCACCTATTAAAATATAAGTACCAATTCTTTGCTCGTTGTATGTTGTGTATTTGTATTTTCATTATAATCAATGAGTAATGCATGTATATATATGTTGCATGTAGGTGTTAATGTTGCTTCCGCATGAACAGGTGTATGAGTAGAGTATTGATGTCCCTTTAATAGCAATAGATAGATATATATTTATATGCGTGAATACCAGATGTTATCTCTATCTTACGGTTAAGTTTTATATGTGATTATTTCCGCAAAGTTACTTGGTGGCATGGCCTGGCCTATTGCTTAAGGCTAAGAATGTCACAGAAATGGTATCAGAGCAGTAAAGGAAAATAAAAAATTTCCTCGGTATCATTACCCAACCGGGGTCGCCGACTGAGGGACATTATAAATTGGTATCAAAGCCAAGTTTTCGACACAGAGCTTGGATGGGCCATGTTAGTGACTAGAGATACAATATTTCATAGGGAATTGTTGTCGAAAGGGACAAATTGACTTTCAAAGCATTCAAGAGTGCTAAGAGAATACCTTGACTGTGTTATGAAGCTGAAGAGGTATAACGGTTTATGGAATGGTGGAAGAGAAAAGAGACTACAGTAACCATGGTTTTGGAACCACGAGGTTTGAAGTTGCGCCATGGGATGTGTTCGAAAGAAGGAGGACCCTTCACAACTGTAAGATCTGGAGAAAGGTGCATGAAGATTAACCCCTAAGTACTTCATACTTTATGACTTCAATGAAGTTTATGTGTAATAGAGCAGAAAGAGTTGAAGCCAAACTTATGAAGTCTCGTAGAGGATCTACACTGTAGATCCGGGGGGGAAGTCTTTACCGTTGGATTTGACCAAGGATGGATCATAACCGTAGGGTTAATCAATGAGAGGAAGGTAAGAAAGTTTGGAAGTTCAACATTCGAGAGAAACATGGTATGCAAAGGTGAAATTTTCTGAAGCTTGAAGTCCCAAAGTGACATGGCCTACTAACGTCACAAAGGATGACATGGACACATGGGGTGTGTGCCACATGTTAGAGAGTTAAGAACCTTTGTAAGATAGAAATGCAGTTAGAACGTGACACAAGGAAGTTAAACTTAGCAAAGAAGTTAGTTGGATAGTGCTCGCATTAACTTTGATCATGATCTATCAAGATCGATTGTTGGGCGACATTGTGGAGATCGAAGATGCACGACAGGTAATTCTACAAGGCGGTCTCGCAATGCAAAACATGGTTTCCCAGAAGGGGTACGTGTCAGTGTGGGTACAATTGCGGAACGATCAACAAGTTACTCCAAAACCGTCAATCCATGTCCCTGCAATTTGAAAAGTATAAAGTTTGATGTGACTTCTTGGTATCTTTAGCTCAAGAACAAAAACTGTGGGCCCCAGTGGATGCATGGCACTAGATCATGAAGTTTGGAGACTGGACACTATGAAATAAATGGCTCGTGACGGAATGGGAAGAAGAAACCCCCAAAGTTCCATTACACTAAAATAAAGTGATGAAATGATGTAATCGAGGTGACGTGGAAGTGTGCATATACTCACGGTTCGATAATTTTGGGTTGAGAAAATGTTGGATCATCTGAGGTCCCAGAGCCCTGAAGCTACGAAGTCTCAGAAACCTGAATCCTAGAGTACCATAGTGAGTATCAGTCGTTGGATGCTGGGAGACATGGACTATTGATCCACCCTACTTCATGAGTTCTCCAATCTGACACTCTGAGGGATTTGTTGTGATGTGATTTGAAATTCGTCGAAGCCTGGAGCTTGAAGTTTCATGGTTCTAGATAAGCACACAAATCATAAGAACTGGGTCACTGCCGTGGTCACATGAAAACCAAGGAATTAATAAAAGGGGGCTAGCACCGAATGGGAATTGTTGCAGAACAAAACGAGGCTTAGAGATAGAATTGTGGGAATTTTTGATCGACGCAAACCCATCAGAAATGTATTATGATATTCTTTCTATTGAAAAAAATTGTTTAAGTTCCTATGGAAAATTATTAAAGAATGATAGCGTGAAAAAATTCGGTTGACTGCACATTTTTTCAGAGTTAACAATTAATGGGCCAAACCGATTTGTTGCATAGTGCAAAGCATGGAGGAGGCACAAGATGCTTACAATTCATAGGATGAAGTAAGAGGAATGGATGTCCATTTGGGAGTTGAAGGATTGAACTCCAATGGGCATGGAGAAGAGATAGATAAAGAAGATAACATGAAGAAAATCATTAAAAAGTTGCAAAAAGATGTACAGATTCACCAAACAGATAACAAAAACATTATGAAATCTAGGGAGCCACATGGATAATTCAACATGAAGTTGATGCACATACTAGAAAGAATAAAAAATAAATTTGATAAGGAGAGTGTCTCAAGCAAATTAGGAAGTTCCAGAAGAACAAGAGGTATTATCCACCATCACCAACACTCCCCGAGGCATTCCAATAAGAGAGCACACAAAAACTCAAGTCCATCCCCTGTTAAAAAGCATAAGAGGTATGGCGAAGATGAGCTACGAGGGGAAATGAAAAAAATAAAACCTCCTATGTTTGATGGGGAGCACAAGAAGGATGTGTTAGAATATGAAAGATGTGTGCTCATTTTACCATTGACAATACCCTTGTCACCCAACCATAGGCTGAAGCCACCCTCCGAGCACCTTAACCTTGACAGAGAGTCACTTCGGAAGAAAACCCTAGGCTAGATAGCCAAACAAAGGGTAGTGCACCTTTCCCCAAGGATAGCGCACCAACAAGAGATGATCATATGTTCCAAACCCTAGCCAAGAGATAGTCCAAGTGTAACTACTAGCTGCAGTAGCTGCAATGACAGTTGTCCTCCAAACCTGCGCAAAAAATGGGCAACTGTAGTGCGCACAAGTGCTACTCTGCAATTCTCAAACTGCCTGTCAGAATGAGAACTAGCCTCCTGTATTTATACTAATTATGGCTAATTTCAAAGGCCGACTTCTCATTCTGGGTATCTTTCTGTTCAGTATATAATATTATTTCTAGCCGACTTCTTCTCTTCGAGGCTAATAACCTAATATAAACTATCTTCTTGAATCGACAAGTCTTCTAGGGTTATTAGCCAACTCATTAGGGTTTCTTCTTTCTTCCCGGAGTATTCTATCATTTTTAGGTTTACATGTGGAGGTAAATAAATCCCACAACTACCATAATATCAACACTCCCTCCTAGCTAGGGAGGTATTAAAGGTAATGGTCTTTGAGCACAAAACATACCATTCACCCGGTAGCATCAACATAGTTATATAAACTAGATCATGACTAGATCATGAGCACCATCATCATCATCAGCTGCATCATCTCTCGAAACCATACTCTATCTGAGTAATCAAACATGATTCTCACTCCACATAGTGATACAAGAACCATTCTTCTAATCTAGAAGAGTAAATGTTCTGAACCATTTTCTGTCTGGAAAATCTATGTTCATCATTCATCTGGCTAATAATTATTTCCAATAAATTGTTGATGGTCTTCAAGGAAATTAGAACAAAATAGAACACAACTATGTATATCCATAGTAGTACATAACTACAATCCAGTGGTACATTACCGCACCAAGTAACACACAAGTACTTGATCAACAACGTATAGTTACGAACAGTGGAACACATCCACCACAATAGTATATATCTACTGTCATATAGTCTTCATAACAATCATCTGATACCAACCCGCACAGAAACAATGTTATTATAGAAATTGAATCATCTAGGCTAATATTTCACTCACATCTGTGAGATCTGAAAGAATATCTACCCTCAGAGTAGAACAATGAGATATCTGGACTATTCTTCTCAAGCAAGGAAGAATACTTGTCCTGTCTTCTGAACCTAGACCATTCCCCACCTTGGCCCATTCTTCCTACAATAATCAATGTGCACCCTGGAGAGAATGTATAAACCCTAAGGAATGCCTGTCCCTGATTGTCAAGCCTGGACCATTCCCCACCCTGGGCCATTCCTCCTACACTAATCAGAGTGCACCCTGGAGAGAATTTATAAACCTTAAGGAATGACTATCTAAACCATTTCCTCTGTTAACCACAAGAGAAAAATATTTTCCTGTATCAACCTCCAAAACAAACCATTCCTCATGTTAACCACAATGAGAAATCATTGTCCGGTGAGGCAGGCTAGTCTTCTTGAGTAACCCTCAAGAAGAGAGACTTCCATAGACCACTCCCCATGTTAACGACAATGGGAAGTCGATGTCTATGATACATCAACAATATGTATCATTTCCCATGTTAACCACAATGGGAAATCATTGTCCATCAAAAATATCAATCCACTTTATGAACAGGAAAGCATCTATCCAAGATGGACTATTTTTCAATCATGTCCTCAATAATATTTCCAGTGCTCCCTCCCAACCTGGGAATCATCTCTTCCTTTTTCAATAAGGAATTTGTCTCCACGAGCTCCAGCTTGAGTACACAAACTCTTTCATCTTGGATAGAAGATTTACCAAAATGTTTGCTTATCTGCTCATCTGTGGAGATATGTATTGGAGAACAACTTTCTCCTTTCTGGACTTCATCACAGATAATGTAATGCTTGATTTTAAGTGTACTTTAGTTTGGAACACTGATTTTTTGTGAAGGCTTCATGTAGCTTTGAACGATAGAGTATATTATTGTTGGAAAACTGGAACATATCCATGTGGCACTTCTTCTGTCATCATAAGATCTGATCTACTGAGTAATCATGTTGATGTTATAGGAAATCTTCACCACACTTATGTTGTGCACTACAGGTTCTCCACCAAGTTATCTTATTTTATCTGCATACAAGGGTCTCTTTATGGTATGCCTCAAAGTCTTGAGATTTCTCTTCATACGCTCTTTATTCAATTTCTCTGGAGAACATTATTTTCATTCATCTGATGTAGAACTCCAATTCATGGATGTTGCGGATGATATAATGACTCGTGTAGAGATAAGTCTGTTTTATTGGAACAAGTAATCATCATAGTCTTCTCCCTCCATATGGAAGAGCCCCTAGTTTTGGATCTCGCAATGCTTTCATTCATAAGTCTTCCATACACGTTTCTTCATCACGACTTTCAGTTCCTCTACTTGATTTCTTTTATTGAGTTTATATCACACTGACAATCTTGTGATTCTTGATACAATGACTGGTTGTTATGGCTTCTCTTTCTTTCTTGGAATATTCATGTTCTTCCTCATGTTTAGCTCTTGGGTCCATGGAGTAGATTCCATTCCCTAAAGATTCCATTTCTTTATTTCATCATAGGATCATGGATGTGGATGGACAACCAGGTATACTTAGAGGCTTTTCTTTGAAGAAGTCTTCTTCTACAGTTGAACTAAACACATATTGTCTTTCATGGCTACTATCATGGATATATACTTCATCATCTTCAATGGATCATAGGATTAGCTTCCTCCTAATCCTTGCTTCATGTATGAGTTCATATAATTGGCTCCCTCCATCTAATAGAGTCCATGCTTTCATCTGCATCCTTATTGTCTACTACAATATATAATTGGTTCTCTCTATCTGACAGAGTCCACGCTTCCGTCTTGTTGTCTTCTACAAAACGTCATAAGTCTTTTTCCAATTTCCTCTTGATTGATGAATTCTTTCTGTCTTTGCTTCTTCTAAGTCTCTTCATGATTGATTCGACTTATCTTGCAATAGCTTCCACATGATTTGTATTTCATCCTTTCATGTGTATTATCTAATGATTTCCATCATTATCTTGTTGTTCTTCCATAGGTATAGTTCTTCTTGGAACACATTATCTTCCAAGAGATAGATATACAAGATATGTACAAAGACGATGCAAACAAGATATGTACAAGAAATAAGAAGAGTTGTGTTACCTTTAGAAGAATAAGTCTCTTCCATCCTGCTTAGTCTTCTTTGTAGGTTCCTTTTCTTTGGCAATTGACGCTTCGTGTTTCTCCTTCCTTTTCTTTAGCTCGGGACAATGATTCTTGTAGTGACCATACTTTCTTCAGTTGAAGCATTGTACTTCTGAAATGTGTTTCTCTTGATTTGGCTTCCTCCTTGAACCAAACTTCCTTTTGTTCTTGAAGTTCTTGATGTTGATACTGAGAGGGGGGTGACTCAGTATCCAGTACAATTTAAAAACCTTTTTCAACTTATACTTAAACCATTCAATTATATCCAATGAGCAATGAACAATAGTATAAGAGTTACACCAATACACCACAATACNCAATAGTTTTTGTTCAAGGGAAGTAATGACTTCCAAAGGTAGCTACAGCTTCCAAATGTAAAGGGAGGGATAAACCTCCAAGAGGAAGATACAATCCTCCAATATCAAGAGATATTTGAACTCTCTATCCTTTCCCCTTACTTCCACCCAAGAATATATGAGAGATAATAAAACTTTATATTAATTCATCACCATCAACCAATCATCACATAGAACCTGATAATGCTTTCTGAGAATTATTCAATTTATGAAATTATTCAATTCTTGGAGTACTCTGATCCTATAGATAATGTTACTCAATGTATTCTCTGAAACGTCTCTAATTTTCACTCCTTGAATCCTCCCCAAAAAGAGGTTATAGCAAGAATATTAGACTTTATTCAATTATGGTCTGTTCAGAAGACCCAACTTGTACAGAATTCCCCGCGCTCAATAGTTAACATATGATTCTGAAACAAGTACACCAGAAACTACAGTCCGTACACTTTCCAATGGAAGTGGTCCCACTAAATTTGAGGTCTGTATGAACAAGTTATGACTGTTTTACCTAGAACACCTGTTTATTGACTAGTTTCAGGACTGGTCACAAACCCTATATTCCACAGAGTGTATCTCCATAATTATAGCGAATCAAGAGCTGAAATTTTTACCAGAGGTACCTTGATATGTCTT
>ML778064.1:1038102-1070263 GCA_009831015.1 Picea engelmannii
TAATAAAACTTTACATTAAATCATCACCATCAACCAATCATCACATAGAACCTGATAATGCTTTCTGAGACTTCTTCAATTTCTGCAATTATTCAATTCTTGGAGTACTTTGATCTTGTAGATAATGTTACTCAATGTATTCTATGAAACTCCTCTAATTTTCACTCCTTGAATCCTCCCCAAAAAGAGGTTATAGAAAGAATGGTAGACTTTATTCAATTCTGGTCTGTTAAGAAGACCCAACTTGTACATCATGCCTCGTGCTCAATATTTAACATCGGATTCTGAAACTCACACACAAGAAACTATAGTCCATAATGTTTCCAATGGAAGTTGTCCCACTAAAGTTGGAGTCTGTATGAAAACGTTATGACTATTTTACCCAGAACACCTGTTTATTGACTAGTTTCAGGACTAGTCACAAACCCTATATTCCACAGAGTGTATATCCATAATTATAGCGAATCAAGAGCTTAACCTTTTACCAGAGGTACCTTGATATTTCTTCTCAATACCATAACGATTTCACCATATGAATCGTTCTATAAAAAATGTTATAGAAAAAATGGTAAGATGACCTGAAAATAACATACCTTAGAAGACATCACCAAAAGACTTCATCCTCCCTTGAAATCTGGCCTTCTTTTACTTCTTCTTCCCTCTGAAATTCGACTTCTATCAAATGAATGTATAATGATATTTATTTATACCATTTATTTCACTTCCTTTTAACATTAGGGCCGACCTGACACTTTCTTATTTTGTAATTATTTTCTTTAATTATTTTCAGGGCCTACATGTACTTCCTTTTTCAATTCACTTTGTCATCTTCAAAAATTCATTTATCCTCAACCATGAGGATCCATGTGATGTGCCACATACCACCGGAAACAACATGATGTATACTATCCATTCATGGGTGTTGTATATTCATGTGCATTTTCCTTCATGTCCAAATACCTTTATCATTCTTGCGGTCCAAAACCCATGACTAGGGTTGACATCAATGACAACAATCAATCTTCCAACACTTGAATATTTTTGTCAAGGTTTGATCATCGTACTTCCTTTGGGGTTTCTCTTTTTCATTGATCCTTGATTCCTCTTGAGCAAAATGGTGCAAAGTGTCGCAACCCTCACGGTCCGACCTGTTCTCACCAGGACCTTCTTTCCCATGGGCCCAAAGAGTCAAAGACTCTTCCAACTCCTCTCGGGAGTTCTCACTACCCACAGTACTCTTTCTGCGATTTCCCCTTCTCTTGTCGAGAAATCGGGTTTCGCGGTATCGCGAACCTGTATGCACAATCACGTGCAAATCCAAACCCCAAACCCTGATGGGTCAACAGGTCAACGCCTTCGTATATCAGAGTTTTCCCTATCGGAAAATCGGCACCCCTAATGTTGTGATTTACTCGCTCCACAAAACCCCGAACTCCGAACTCCGATGCACGTTTGCTATCCTCCTGTCACGTCACCTCTCCCTCCGTATATCGGGGATCGCGTGCTCGCAATTGCACCGTTCGCAATTTCCTTGCAACGGAAAGTCCCGAATGCCGAATCCTGACCTCACAAGATCTCGCGCCACCTATCCTATCGCAACCGACGGCTCCAATTAATTCAAGAAATCGCTACTCGCGATTTCAAAGGGTGTGAAACTCTTGCCTATGCAAACCCCGATATGACGATATGCGATGTCTCTTGGTTCTCATTCCTTCACCTGAGAATGAACCCTCACGTAGTTTCTCCACGATCTGGCGGTCAGCGGGACTTCGCGAGTCCGTCCTACGAACCCTGACCGTTGATCCTCCTCCTTTGAGGAATTCTTCTGCTCCAAGGCTTCGTCCTGCTTGAGCCTCTCCTGGGTCTTGCTTCCAGGAACCTCGAAGGGTCTATCCCTCCTGAGCTTGGTCCCTCTGACTCCTTCAGAGCCATTTGCGCACACTCCCGGTGCTTGACCTTCAATAGCCCTCGAAATGTTGGGTCTTCCAGATCCTGTGTGTTTGCAGCCATAGTGATCACGGTTTTCCTGTGCTCAGTCTAACTGTTGAGACTTCAAATTCGGCCTGCACTTCTCCTGCACGGCTCTACCAACCCAATCTACTTCTAGGTGAGAGAGAATGAGAGTTTAACTGTTGAGCCTCATCAACGCACTCTATGGGGATGAATTCGACTGCACTCTATGCAGGAATCTCCTGGCTCAAACAAAGAAACAATTGAAACTCATTCACCTCTTTCTCCCACAGATGGAGAATACGATGCCCCTGGCAGTCTTCCAACTCAAGAAACCTATTGCTGAGTGCTCTGGGTATTCACTAACCCAGTGAAATCTCCCTCAGTGGATGCTTCCTTCATATGGTAGGACTCAAAGAATTCCTTCCTCCGGTGCTATTTGCACACTCCCTCAACGCCCTCCTGGTGGAGTATCTCTTCCACCGAACACTCAACAGCTATGTTTTCCTTCAGAACTCACAACAGAGTGCCTTCCTTACACACACTCAATACCCTCTTGGTAGAACTCTTTCAAACTACTTAGAGGTTCTGTTCACAACAGTGTCTCAGCTACACTGCCTTGACTATTGAGGTGTTCAGTAACCCCAAAGGTCCTCCTTCTAGATGAGTTGTTGACTTCAATGCTGGTGCTTTTAGCACATCTTTGTCTGACTCCTTCGAGTTCAGAAGTGCCTCCTCAGTGCACTGGTATTCAGAGTCTCAACACTCTGTCACGCCCTCATGGCATGAACCCTCAAAGACCTCTCAAACCTGAAATCAAACACACTCCCTGCAATGACATTATTACAATCCACAAATGCAGCATATAATGAACACACACACAGACATGCATATAATGACAGAATAATGCAGGAAAAACTGCTCTGTATTAATAATGGAAAATGCCTGTATATTTAAAAAAATATTCCTCGAGCTCTCTCTCGGCTCTCTCTTCTGTTCTACCTGCCTCTTCTCTACATGCTTTTCTCTCAAAATGAGATCTGAATATCTCTTTTTCCTGAGGGCTCATTCCTCCAGGTTCACCTACTCTATTAATTTACAATCAATGGTTGTCTAGTCTGTTATCCAGAACTAGATCTCAGCCGATCTACAATAAATGCCTATCTTATCTACAGCCTGCGCAAAGGCATGGCATTCATGGCTCACGAGCCTAAAACATTTATTACATTCATTGCAAATATTCAAATGAGGTTGCGCCTCTATTTGAATGCATGCACGCTGACGTGGTTGGATGGATGGCTGGCATGGAGAGATGCTCCTGCATCATACTCCACAGCTACAAAAATCATGAGCTCCTGCTCGTGAGCTTCCCGTGTAGTTGTTGGAATCCACCTGGGTCCCAGACAAGTCTTTGGAGCTTTTCCTCTGCTCCATTCTGCTGCCGCTGCTTCCGCTGCACTGCTACTACTGCCTTCTTTCTGCCCAGCTTCTCTTCGCTGGTAGTCTACGCTGACCTCAACATCAGACTTCTGATGTCCTCTACTACTTCATCCAGCTGCTCCCTTGGCTAGTCCAGTTCCTGCAGTCTCCTCAGCTGCAAAAATTTTTGGTCATTGGGCAGATCACTACGATCTCCCATACCACCTTCTTCACTTTTATCTGTGGCCTCAAATTGCCACTCTTCTGTAGACTTCAACTCCGCAGTCTCTCTTTGAATGACTTGCTACTCAGTCATCCTCTTCCCTGACAGCTTAAATTCTGCCAGTTCTCTTGTTGGCTCTGGATTGTTCAACCAATCCTGCAGCATCTCCAGCTCCATCTCCCATGGAGTGATAATCTTACCTGCCTACTCTTCGGCTTCCTCTGCTGCTAGCTTCAGTGCTACAACTTCTTTCTTTTCATCTCCTAGGCTGGATATGTTGAGACATTCCTCAGAATGCTCACTTTCTTCTTTCATTTCTACTGCAAAATCCCATGTTGCAGTCCTTTCAGCTACATGGATGAAAGTATCGAACCATTCCTTGGAATGCTCATCTTCTTCCATCTCTCCTGCTGTCAAATTTAACGTTACAACACTCCTCTATTCAGCTACTTGGCTGAAAGCATTGAGTCACTCCTTAGAACGCTCCTTTTTTTCATCTGCTTGGTCAGCTTTCAAAGACTGCTTCAAATTCTTTTCTTCTGCTCGGGCAGTCTTCGCTATCTGCACCGATTCTTCTTGGACAGTCACGGCCGACTGTTCTCTTGCTGCTGTTGCTATACCTGCAACATAAAAAAATTCCCCTTCCTAGGAAGACGGTAGGAATACCTCGATTCCCCCAACCATTATTTGGCTCTCCAAATCTCCTGTGGTCAGCTGCACTTGCTGATCCCAATCAAATCCCGAGCTCATTTTCTCATTCCTGCAATGTGGAATGCTTCTGCTGCCTTCCCAACAGATTTTGAGATCTTCATATGATCTCCTTTCATTGCCCAGCTGGCAATTTGAAATTCCTTGGCTACCCTCAAGACAATCTTTGAGATCCTCAACTGATCCCAATTCGTTGCCCTCCTGGCAAACTGGAATTTCTTCTTTTCTGCCCAAATGGAAGTACTTGAAATCATCAACTGATTCCAAATTATCCCAATCATCATCATTATCATCGAGACCTTTCCCAGTCTCTGGCCAACAGTAACAAATCATTTCTTCTTCCGTGGCCCTGAGGTCCTCAGCATACCTCAACCATATTCTCAACAGCCTCCGCTGCCTTTTGACCATCAGTTCCCTGACTGGCCATTTAACCTTCGGCGTCTTCATGAGCCATTTATTAACCCACCTCGTCTTTCTATCCTGTCGCATCCTCATCTCAAGCTCCTCCATCTCTCGCTTTATGTCAGCGAGCTCTTTATCCATCTCTATTGCATTCATCAACTTTGGGCTCTTCTTTTCAGCAGGTTTATGGCCTTCAGTAGCCATGATGTTGTTTCTATCTACCTCCCTGATAGAGATACTACCGTCACTCCTGAAATCCTGAGTGCCTAGCTTCATTTTATCACAATCTCTTAATGACTGTATCCACAACTGTTGTCCACCTGCACACTGTCGTCACAGAGTCTTCAATAACTCTGTCTTCCTTCTTCTGCCATCTCACTTCACTTGAAATGTACAGATGTAGTTCCCGCTCTGATACCACTTGGTGCGAAGTGTCTCAACCCTCACGGTCCGACCTATTCTCACCAGGACATTCTTTCCCACGGGCCCGAAGAGTTAAAGACTCTTCCAAATCCTCTTGGGAGTTCTCACTACCCACAGTACTCTTTCTACGATTTCCCCTTCTCTTGTCGGGAAATCGGGTTTCACGGTATCGCGAACCTGTATGCACAATCTCGTGCAACTCCAAACCCCAAACCCTGATGGGTCAATGGGTCAATGCCTTCGTATGTCGGAGTTTTCCCTATCGGGAAATGGACACCCCTAATGTTGTGATTTACTCGCTCCACAAAACCCCGAACTCTGAACTCCGACGCATGTGTGCTATCCTCCTGTCACATCACCTCTCCCTCCGTATATCGAGGATCGCGTGCTCGCGATTTCACCATTCACAATTTCCTTGCAACGGAAAGTCCTGAATGCCGAATCTTGACCTCTCGAGATCTCGCGCCACCTGTCCTGTCGCAACCGACGGCTCCGATTAATTCGGGAAATCGCTACTCACGATTTCAAAGGGTGTGAAACTCTTGCCTATGAAAACCCCGATATGCCGATATGCGATGGCTCTTTGTTCTCCTTCCTTCGCCTGAGAACGAACCCTCACACAGTTTCTCCACGATCTGGCGGTCAGCGGGACTTCGCGAGTCCATCCTACGAACCCTGACCATTGATCCTCCTCCTTTGAGGAATTCTTTTGCTCCAAAGCTTTGTCCTGCTTGAGCCTCTCCTGGGTCTTGCTTCCAGGAACCTTGAAGGGTCTACCCCTTCTGAGCTTGGTCCCTCTGACTCCTTCAGATCCTTTTGCACACACTCCCGGTGCTTGACCTTCAACAGCCCTCGAAATGGTCGGTCATCCATATCCTGTGTGTTTGCAGCCACAGTGATCACAGTTTTCCTGTGCTCAGTCTAACTGTTGAGACTTCAAAGTCGTCCTGCACTTCTCCTGCACGGCTCTACCAACCCAATCTACTTCTAGGTGAGTGAGAATGAGAGTTTAACTGTTGAGCCTCATCGACGCACTCTATGCAGATGAATTCGACTACACTCTATGCAGGAATCTCCTGGCTCAAACAGAGAAACAATTGAAACTCATTCACCTCTTTCTCCCACAGATGGAGAATACGATGCCCCTGGCAGTCTTCCAACTCAAGCAACCTATTGTTGAGTGCTCTGGGTATTCACTAACCCAGTGAAATCTCCCTCAGTGGATGCTTCCTTCAGATGGTAGGACTCAAAGAATTCCTTCCTCCGGTGCTATCTGCACACTCCCTCAACGCCCTCCTGGTGGAGTATCTCTTCCACCGAACACTCAACAACTATGGTTTCCTTCATAACTCACAGCAGAGTGCCTTCCTTACACACACTCAATACCCTCTTGGTAGAACTCTTTTAGAACTAATCATAGGTTCTGTTCACAACAGTGTCTCAGCTACACTGCCTTGACTATTGAGGTGTTCAGTAACCTCAAAGGTCCTCCTTCTAGATGAGTTGTTGACTTCAATGCTGGTGCTTTCAGCACGTCTTTGTCTGAATCCTTTGAGTTCAGAAGTGCCTCCTCAATGCACTGGTATTCAGAGTCTCAACACTCTATCACACCCTCATGGAATGAACCCTCAAAGACCTCTCAAACCTGAAATCAAACACACTCCCTGCAATGACATTATTACAATCCAAAAATGCAGCATATAATGAACACACACACAGACATGCATATAATGATAGAATAATGCAGGAAAAACTGCTCTGTATTGATAATGGCAAATGCCTGTATATTTTACAAAATATTCCTCGAGCTCTCTCTCGGCTCTCTCTTCTGTTCTACCTGCCTCTTCTCTACATGCTTCTCTCTCAAAATGAGATCTGAATATCTCTTTTTCCTGAGGGCTCATTCCTCCATGTTCACCTACTCTATTAATTTACAATCAATGGTTGTCTAGTCTGCTATCCAGAACTAGATCTCAACCGATCTACAATAAATTCCTATCTTATCTACAGCCTGTGCAAAGGCATGGCATTCATGGCTCACCAGCCTAAAACATTTATTACATTCATTGCAAATATTCAAATGAGGCTGTGCCTCTATTTGAATGCATGCGCGCTGACGTGGCTGGCTGGCTAGCTGGCATGGAGAGATGCTCCTGCATCATACAACAAGTCCAAAGTTCTTCAAATGTTGGATACTCCTTTCTTGTTTTCATGCTTGCGGAAAATGCATCCCATGTCTTGTGAAGACCATTGAGTACTATGTTTACCAACTCATTCTCTGAGATGATCTATTCAATAGCTTGTAGTTTATCTCTTAACTGAGAAATTCTCACAAAGTATGATGTTATGTTGTCATCATCATTCATATTCATGTCACAGAGCTCATTCTTCAGACTCGTTACTTCTCCAATGTTTATGACTGAGAAGAGGTTAGTTAGGGCATCACACATCTTCTTCGATGAGTCAAGATGGGAGATGTAGGGTATCAAGTGGTATTTTATGCATTCCACTATGATAATCATAACATTAATGTAATTGTCTTTGAACTTCTCTATAGCTGCAAAATTCTACGGTTACTTCTCTTTCCCTTCTTCAAACTCTAGTTTCACGATATCCAACACTTTATTCTTGGCAAGGATGAGGTCAATCCTTGTCTTCCATGCTCTGAAGTTAGAGGCTCCATCTAACTTTTTCTTTGACTTCATAGAATAAGTCATGGCTTCTTTGAGTTGGTCAAACCCTAGATTTGACCACAAACTCAAACTTCACGTCTTGGCTTGCTGAGAGTGTCAGGAGATGCGCTAGGCTATAACACACTGATCATGTAACATCCTGCTCTGGCACACTGAGCGAACTTATTCTTTGAGGAAACTTACTCACAAGTGATCCGGATTATTATGCTAATTAAAACATTTGATTTTGATTATGAGGCGTTATGGGTTGATGACATGTTGTTTTACTACATTGACATAGACAAGTGCTATTGACTCGGTTTTACTGAGTGTGTAGGGTTTTGGACCTTGAGGATGCAGAGGCATCGATGGAACCCCTTGGACTCCGGATCAAGTCAGGGAGTGTACCATTGGGGTTTGATTTTTTACTGTGATGTTAGTACATCTAACTAGATGATATGATATGGATATGTTCTGACATGAATTGTTGATGATGCAGGTTGATGATAACTTGCCGACCAGACTCACATATGGAGTAAAGGGGTCAGGCATGACTACCAGAGATGTTGAGGGAGAGGTGTGGTCATCAACCCTTCCACAGCCTACTAGCACTTCCACAGTGGCTTGAAATGCAGGTTAACGATTACCTAGTTCTAGAGGATCCACGATGTGGTGAGGGAAGACTATGATAGTCACTCACGATGGTTCTAAGGTGCATTCAATAAGGTAGGGGATTATTCCTTAGAGGCCCTTAGTCTCCCACAAGTTCACTTGGCGGAGTGTTGACTCCAGGCGTTAGTCAAGAGGCGAGTGGCACCCTTGGAGCACGTAGTGCATCCTGAAGGGCATGTCACGCAAGGGAACAAATGAGGAGAGTGGCACCCTTGGAGCACGTAGTGCATCCTGAAGGGCACGCCACGCAAGGGAACAGATGAGGCAAGTGGCACCCTTGGAGCACCTAGTGCATCTTGAAGGGAACGTCGCGTTGTTGATGATAGAGGAATGAACCTAGATGGCCTTAGGACGATAACATGTTAAGAAATTTTTAAAACAACTTCCCTAATTAAATGTCGCCTTGTACGAAAATTTAAGGTTTAAGTCTAAACTATGATGGTGGTATGATTTTATCTCTCAAAAAAAATAACAATAATAATACTAATAATAAAAACCACCTAAATAATAATTATGACCTTAGTTAAATCTTGTAACATGAAGGGAATAAGAAATTTAATTTATTCAAAATAATAATAATAAATATGTTGGAATAAAATTTAAAAGAAAAAGGGGAATTAATGGTTTTATTATTATGATAATTTTAAAATATTAATCAAATGAGAAAAGGGAAAAAGGGTTAATTTCCACACCTGCCTTCTGAGTTCTAATTAAAAAGGGGAAAGAGGGAAAATCTTAAAATTTTGGAAACTAGGAAAAGAGGTAAACAAAAAGGGGAAAAAGGGGAACATAAGAGAAAAGAGGAGAGTCAAACTTAGAAAAAGAATCTACCATTTAAGAGGCTTCTAATTTAAACTGAATTGGAAATTTAATAATAGGGAAAGCCTTTAAAACCTATAAGGGAATTTGGGGACACCTAGGAGTGATTCTAGGAGGAACTCTAGTTGGGTGAGGGAAATAAGATAATTAACTAATTAAAGAAATTAAACAATGGATGAATGTAGGGGATGGGGGACACTTGTATGAACAGGAATTTTTAGGAATTTATTTTTAAAAATTTAATTAAATGAGATTTTAGGAAAGA
The DNA here is from genome assembly GCA_009831015.1 of Picea engelmannii. Lineage (NCBI taxonomy): Eukaryota > Viridiplantae > Streptophyta > Pinopsida > Pinales > Pinaceae > Picea > Picea engelmannii. The sequence goes on from ML778064.1 coordinate 1,047,656, forward strand.
AAGGAAGTTTGAAACTCTATATAATGAAGGAGGGAGAAGGACGAAGGGGCATCTTCTGTTTGCTTAACATTACGCTACCGAAATATCAACTTGACTAATTTAACTTGTGGGAGTTGGGATACCCAGCTCGGTGAGGAGTGGTAGCTTGGCCTTGCGAGGCGAGCTGGGAGCTAGTCGAAATCTCTAGATAGTGTGTGTGTGGCCCCTTTATGGCTCGGGGGGCTAAGGGGGGAGAAGAGTACCCCTAGCATTGGCTGGGAGGTACCAGTGAAGTCTCGACGGTCGACGAGCAGGAGTTGCACAGAGCACGTGGGACGTCATTCAGAGTGGGCGATTAGGCAATGATACACTCTCTTCATTTTTGTATGGTAGAATGTATTAGGACTTGTGCTTGGATCTGCTTGTTTAATGGAAAAGTAAAATGATGTTTTTTTTAATTTTTGTGACTTAAACCTTCTGTAGCCTAGCTCAATGGTTGATGACTCCCATGGCCTTTGTTTTCCCGCATGTCTTGACCACCTTGTTGTGTGGATTGTGACCTTCATGGTTGTTTAGCCTTCATCCCTAGCTCACTAGTCCTTGCCTGAGCAGTCAGCCAAGAGCCTAATCTATGGTCGTCACCTTAGCGTTAAAATACCTATGGATCTCAATGACCTGCTTTCCTGTGCGAGGATAATGAAGCGAAGGATGAATCTATCGGTCATCGTCCTTGTCCAATTGTTGACTTGTGCCTTCTAGTATGACCTTTGCGTATGGATTATATTGCTTCCTTGTTGTTTATCTTTCTGCGCCTTGACTAATAGAATCTTTGCGATCATATCCATGAATTTTCTGATGGATCCTTGCATTTCTCTTATTGTTATGTGCGTGTTTACATTCTTGACTGCATTTTTGCACATTGATGAATAATTTAACCTTGTGTTTTTATGCATGTATAGATAAATTTTCTCTGCACAATTTAACTCTGCGTTATTGAGAATTGATGGATACATTTAACTTAGTATTTTATATTGATGGACAATTTAGCTCTGTGCTTCTAATTCTGTTAGTCAACAATTAACTGTTCTCTGCAATTTAATGAAATTAGTGGGCGAATTTATACTCTGGTCTTTAAATGGCATTTTTTTTTAAACAACCTTAGCGAATTGTTTTATTTCATTGTTAGTATCTTTGAGAAATTGACAGTGTAGACCATCGTTTCCAGCACGTATCTGCGTGTATTTATCATTGAAATTAAAACGTTTTTATCAACGTGTTTTTTTCACTGTAATTACCTAGTATTTATCATTGAATTTAAAACGTTTTTATCAATGTGTTTTTCCATTGTAATTGCCTCGTATTTATCCTTTGAATTCAAAGCGTTTTGTTATTATTGAATTTATAGCATTGTTCCCCGAGAATTGTAGCGATTAAAATATTACAGTAATTACCAAGAAATTGCTTATTTCCGAGGATAGAATAGCTCCAGTAATTACCATGAAATTGTCTTATTTCTAAGGATAGAATAGCTCATGTTGATTAGAGCGATCTATGACCGGTATAGCAACGTTATGTCCCTATGTTTGTATAGCGCATATTGTGGGACAACACTTACAGTGGGTCAGCTCAATTGGAGTGGCCCGAGGTAAGGAAGATCATGGCTCTGCATTTTTGGTGTTTCCTCCATTACACTCTACATCTCGATCTATTGGATCGCATGCATATTTTTTGCAGTGGCCTACCTCTTACATTGACACAAACTTTAAACAAGAGAATGATTTTATCTAAATCCAAGAGCAAAGTACTAAGCAACACCACAAGCACAGGCAATAGCTTAGCTGGCTCAAGCAAAAGCATACGGATTATTAATATCTCCTAGAGTCTAATTAAATAATATAGTGAAAGCATTGGCAAGCTGAAGCAATACAGGTCTCATTATGTTTGGTATTCTTTCAATTGGCCAATCGAGGAGGCAGTTGCCCAGTACCTCTAGTCTTAACAGTGAACCGAGACTTTTCTTCTAACGATAAAAATAATTCTAAGATTCAAATACTATGACAACCACCTAGAATTCCTTTCCCAGCGTAATTCCCTCCCTTGCTCAGCAATATACCCTCTTTTCGCTCAATGATCCACCTTGGGTGCAACGAGTTTCTCTTTGTTCCTCAACTAAATCGCAACTACCTCCTCTACGTTTTCACAGGTGAGATATTAGTGATTTTCCTGTTGGAGCATTGATTTATCCCCCCTAGCTAGCACTATTATATATCCTCTTTCTCTGTGAAATTCCACTTACCTTTTCAATGATCTATAATTTAAGGCAAGCTGCAGGATTGTGGGAATCCCCCTCCATCTGGTTGGCCAACACACCGACTCATTCTTTCTCCTTAGCTAGGTGTCGGGGTAATGGAAATTTGAAATATTCTTTATTAATGGTTTGTTAATGGAAAACTCAATATTGGTTCTTAATTGCTAACGGGAATTTGAAAATGTGTTTATTAATTGTTTATTAATGGAAAACTGAGATTTTGTTTGTTATTGGAAACTGAAATATTATTTATTGAATGAAAACTAGATGCTTATCAATTGTTCAACCTAAATATTTATTGAGTGATCTTTGGGATGTCCTTAATCATTCAACTAGATGTTTACAATTATGTGAATGAATTATTTGATTTAATTTTGCTAAGCTCCAATTTATATAATCATATTCATTTTTATTTAAGAACTATGGTATTGAATTCCAATAATAAATGGAATTTATATTTAATCAATTTAATTCTATGTGGTATATGGCTATTACACCTTTATCTCTTATCTAGATGGTCCATCACCTTTCATAGCATATTACCTATGATAATAGGTTTTTGAATAATATGGAGATCATATTTTAAATCATCCTTAATATGTGATATTAATGAATGATAAGCATTGGGAATTTGTTGCACTGTGAATTTGGATAGATGCTCTGGCGCTTGATTATTCAATATCAATTAGTTTTTTTTGTTAACAAATTGATCGTCTTTTCGGCGTCTTAATTTAATGAATTTTAAACTTGCGTCATTTTTATGTTGTACTATAATAATTGGGATGGCATGCGCATTGATTTATCAACGGAGGTACCATGTTCTAGCTATATTACTCATGCACTTTCCATTAATGGGGATGCATGTTGATTTAGTACAAATTGTTCTTGAGAACCTTAATTTAAATGAGCATGTGTTGGCTTCATAATCTTTCTCTTGCACCTTTAATCTTAAGGTTGATCACTCTTGGCATTGGAGTAGATGCTAAATATTATGGTGCCCTTTCTTAAGTTGACTTGTGAATGTTCTAAGATTGTTTACTTTCGCGTGCAGCTACTAATTAATGTTGATGTATGTTGGTAACTATGTTGGTTACCCTTGTGCCATGGTTAATTGATTGATGTTGGTTTAAACTTAACTCAATAAACAAATCACGCGCTCCCTTGATATAAGTTGTTTTCTCGCGCGCCTTGAATAATTGTGGATTAGGATTGATGGTTGATGAAATTGTTTATCCTTGGTGTTTTATTTACCTAACGTATCTTTAAATGGAAAAAAAAATAAAAATTCCTTTTGTAAGTTGCTTGTTGTTGTAACAGAGGGGTTGTTACAAATCAATCGAAAGATTAGGTCAATCCATTCACTTAAGGTGCCTCAACAAGAGGATTAGAGTTTCTGCAACTGCTCCTACTAGTAACCCTAGCGGCAATGTCCTGGAAGATGCTTCTGCTAGTAACCCTAGCAGCAGTTCCTTAACGAGCTCAATATCCTAGCGGCTATGTTTCCTTCCATTGTTTAGACAGAATGAAGGAGGTGTGGGCCCATAACCTATTATAATATCAATTATGTGTGCTCATTTTACCATTGACAATACCCTTTTCACCCAACCATAGGCCGAAGCCACCCTCCGAGCACCTCAACCTTGACAGAGAATCACTCGGGAAGCAAAACCTAGGCTAGATAGCCAAACAAAGGGTAGTGTACCTTTCCCCAAGGATAGCACACTAACAAGAGCTGATCAGATGTTCCAAACCCTAGCCAAGATATAGTCCAAGTGTAACTACTAGCCGAAACAGTTGCAACGACAGTTGTCCTCCAAACCTATGTAGAAATTGGGCAACTGTAGTGTGCACAAGTGTTTCTCTACAATTCTGAGACTGCCTGCAAGAGTGAGAACTGGCCTCCTGTATTTATACTAATTCTGGCTAACTGCCAAGGACAACTTCTCATTCTGGGTATCTATCTGTTCAGTATATAATATTATTTCTGGCCGACTTCTTCTCTTGGAGGCTAATAACCAAATATAAATTATCTTCTTGAGCCGACAAGTCTTCTAGGGTTATTAGCTAACTCATTAGGGTTTCTTCTTTCTTCCTGGAGTATTCTATCCTTGTCAGGTTTACACGTGGAGGTAAATACCTCCCGCAACTACCATAATATCAACACGATGAAGATGAAGAGACATGGATGTTGGGCATGAGAAAGTATTTTTAGTTGCATAATTATTCTTCTCATGTAGAAGGAATAATTTCCACCTATCAACTCAAAGGGAAGGAATATGTATGGTGTGATCAACTTGTACAAATACAACATGTCAGAGAGAAGAATTTTACATGGATGGAATTCAAGAGACATTTTGAAATGAAGTACCTAAATAAGAGGTATTATGACAAGAAAATGAAAGAGTTCTTTGAACTCAAGCTGGGAAGTTTGTCCATTGATGAGTATGAAAGAAGATTCTTGGAGTTGTTGAAGTATGTTCCCTTCATCAAGAATGAGACAGTTAAGATTCAAAGGTATCTGAGTGGACTTCCATCTTCCATCAGTCACAAGATATGGAAGAAACTATAAGGAGAGTGAAATGCTTATATCATTAGCAAAAAGAAAATCCTACTTTCCAAAAGCCTTGGGGTGACAAGAAGAATTTTAAGAGGGAACATAGGAAGAAGGGAAACAAACTACCATTTTTCAAGAACAATCCTCATGGAAAACCAATTTTGGGAGAGCCCAGGATGGCTGAAGTAGGTGGGAAAAGGCCGAAGAAGACACCTATGGCATGTTGGAGTTGTAAAGGAGATCATAGGTATAGACATTGTCCTCAAAGAAAGGACAATATGAGATTTGTTTAGAATGTTCAACAAGATGAAACAATGGAGGACATGGATAGGAGAGTACCAAGAATCTATACAACACTGGACAACAAGCAAGCTGAGTTTCAATCACACATGATTGAAGTTGAAGGTATGATCAATAACCATGCCTTTACTATTTTAATAGACTCAAGAGATAGACATAGTTACATAGATACTAAATTTGTGGGAAGATTACGCTTTCCGATAATCAATCATGAGAAATATTGGTTGGTACAACTAGCTACAAGAGCCAAGAGGAAAGTTGTTGAGTCGGTTAAATTATGTCCAGTGGGAATGACTGGACTAAGTACCAAGGAAGAACTGAATATATTTCCTCTAGGATCATATGATTTCCTGATTGGTATGGACTGGTTGGACCAACACTACGCCATTTTAGACTACCATAACAAGGCATTCACTTTCTTGGATGAGGAAGGAAATCAAAAAACAGTCCAAGGAATTCCTAGGGAAATTATTGTCTGAGAAATCTCAACAATACAACTGAGAAAGTGTTACAGGATGGGATGTCAAATATTTTCATCCCAAATGGAGGAACCATCTAAGGATAAGGTACCAAATCTAGAGGATCATGCAATCCTGATAGATTTTGAAGACATGTTCAAGGAGGTACTAGGACTACCCCCAAAGAGAGATATTTATTTCTCTATAAACTTGACACCTGGAGAATCCCCAGAGTCAACGACTTCCTACAGAATCAACACACCAGAGATGAAGGAACTACAAATGCATCTTGAAGAGATTTTGAAGAAGGGGTATATATGCCTAAGTGTATCACCTTGGGGTGCCCCAGTCTTGTTCATGAAGAAGAAGGATGGGACATTGAGATTATGCATCGATTTCAGACAGTTGAACAAAGTGACCATAAAGAACAAGTATCCCTTACCAAGGATTGATGATCTCTTTGATAAATTGAAGGATGAAAATATATTTTCGAAGATAGATCTCAGGTCAGGATACCATCAAGTAAGGATTAAAGAGGAATACATCAGCGAGACCTCCTTCAGAACAAGGTATGGTCATTATGAGTTCATTATGAGTTCACTTAATGAATGGCGTTTTCCGGGAATATTTGGACAAGTTTGTCATTGTCTTTCTAGATGACATCCTTGTATATTCCAAGTCAAAATAAGAGAACGATAATCATTTTAGGATGGTGTTGCAAGTGCTAAGAGAGCATCAGTTGAATGCCAAATTGAGCAAGTTCTCATTTTATCAAAACATAATTCACTATTTGGGGCATATCATATCGGAAGAAGGGATAGTCATGGATCCTAAAAATATTCAGGCCATTAAAGGGTGAACAACACCTAAAAATGTGAAAAAATTCAGATCCTTCATGGGTCTAGCTAGCTACTAAGAAGGTTCATTGCAGGGTTTTCAAGAATATCTCATCCCATCACTTCCTTGCAAAGGAAGGGGAAGAAATTTCAATGGACCGAAGAATGTGAAAGAATCTTCCACCAATTGAAGCAACTGTTAACCAATTCTCCAATTCTGAAGATTGCATATCCAAATGAAGATTTTTTGGTTTGCACATACACATGTAAAGAAGGACTGGGAGGAGTCCTTAGCCAAAATGGGTTTGTGATATGTTTTGAGTCCATAAAATTGAAAGAGAATGAAAGGCTCTATCCCACTCAAGATTTGGAGTTGGAAACCATTGTACACTCCGTAAAGAAATGGAGACATTACCTCACGGGAAATAGGTTTGAGCTCAGTGCAGACCATCATGGTCTGGGGTATTTGTTTGATCATCCTACATTGAATTTTAGGCAGAGAAGATGGTTGGAATTCCTCTGTGAATATGACCTTGATATCAAGCACTTCAAAGGAAATGAGAACAAAGTGGTCGATGCACTCAGAAAGAGAGTGAATGAAGTGAATGATACAACCATCAACATGTATTAGATGGATCTTAAAGACAGAATCTCAGAGGCTGCAAAAGTTGATTCACAGTACATAAAATTGGTAACAAAATTGCAGCAAGGTAAAATGCAACAGAAGGTTGAAGATTTCGAATTTGGGATTGATGGAATTCTCTTGTACATAAACATATTTTATGTACCCAAATATTTTGAATTGAAGAGTGTGATTTTAAAAGAAATGCACAATGTACCTTATGCAAGATACTTGGGATATCATAAAACAATTTCAGTAGTCAAAAACCAATATTATTGTCTAGACATGAAGAAGGAAGTTGTTGAATTTATTTCCAAATGCTTGGAATGTCAAAAGGTAAAGGTTGAGCATAGACACCCATATGGTTTTCTACATTCGTTAATGATCCCTGAGTGGAAGTGGGAAGTGGTGAAAATAGATTTCATCACAGGATTTCCCAGAACAAGCAAGAAGCATGATGAAATCATGGTAGTGGTGGATAAGCTTACTAAAGCTTCCCATTTTATTCCATTGAAGACCACTCACAAGGAAATTAATGTTGTTGATATCTATATGAGGGAGGTAGCATGATTGCACGGTATTACCAAGAAAATTGTGCTTGATAGAGACCCAAAGTTTACCTCAACGCTATGGAGACGACTATTAGAGGGGTTCAGAACGAACCTAAACTTTAGCACAACCTATCACCTTGATTCATATGGAAAAACAAAAAGAGTAAACCAAGTGATAGAAGACATGCTAAGGATGTATGTGATGGACAAACCATCTAAATGGGAAGATTATCTACAGTTGGTAGAATTTTCCTACAACAATGGGTATCAAGCATCACTGAAGATGAGCCTGTTTGAAGCACTTTATGGAAGAAAGCACAATGCCCCAATAAGTTGGGACAATCCAGATGATAGGGAAGTGTTTGGATCAGAGTTTCTCAAGGAAATGGAAGAGAAAATATTGAATATTAAACAGAATTTGAAGGCTTCCCAAGACAAACAGAAAATTTATGTAGACAAAGGCAGAAACCAAAGAGAGTTTAAAGAGGGTGACCATGTTTTCCTGAAGGTGAAATCCAATAAAAGTTCCCTGAAGCTGGGAAATTGTTCCAATTTGGAAACCAAATTTTGTGGACCATTTGAAATCCTAGAAAGGAATGGACTAGTAGATTATTTTTGGCAGCCAGATATTCATGTTGATTTTATCAATGTAAAACATCGTCTTAATGGGATAAAATTTTCTATAGCTTCCTCTTTATGTTTGCGAATACTTCTATGATGTTTTTATTTTGAAAGATTCATTTTATTAGTTGTGTGCTTGATTTCATTTCTTTTAATCTATCGTATTTTCTTGTTCAATTTCATGACTGTTTAAGCATGAAATTGGAACAAGCTTTGGTTTGGACACATCATACAGTTTATAGAGTTTCTCTTTATGAAATTGGATGAACACCTAAGGGAACCTAACGTTTTTAAGAACCTTAAAATATTTTAAACTTATCATTTTATGGGTTTCTTTATTACCATTATCATACGAGTTGTTCACCTTGGAGGTATACCTTAGGCATTTTATACTTTTGATTTTTTGATTATCACCCACCACATTTTGATCTCTTATGAAACTAAACTTTGATACAATGTTGGAGTATGAATGCTATCCCATTTTTGTCATATCGTAGTCTCATCGTCATTGTATAGGATTGTCAACAATGATATGAAACATTTACTCCTTTGTCCTTCTGCCTTAAGTTCACATTCACTGCTTTAGGTGGTGGTTCTTTGTTTTCGGGCTAGTTGGTCATTAGAGGAGGTTCTTTTGTTTTTGTATGTCCTCTGGTTCATGATCCACTCAACAACCTAAGTGGTGGCTATGGTGGATTTCTCCCAAAGCCTTAGGTATCAGGTCTCCTCCGAAAATGCAGAGATTATCCTTTATTTTATGTGGTTTCAAACACGCTCCCCCCTTCCCTACTCCTGCTGGTTTTTCATGACGAAACCGGTGGATCCTATGGTGAGGATGGAGATGAATGGCTCACAAACCCTCCTCTCACACGACAACATTGTGGACAATATTGTCAATTTTGGTTGGGTCAAGTTCATAAAACTATTTGAGGGTTTTAACCTCAAGTTTGCTCAAGCTTTTTCCCAAATCTTCGATAGTGCTAAGGCCAAGATTGGAGATTTACAATTAGAGGTGACTTAGGATTCAATTGCAGAAGCCACACAATTTCCCCAAGAGGGAGCTCGTTGGTTCAAAAACATTAATTTCGAATATGTCCCTTGGAACTTACTAATGGCTTCCAAGAGGTCGTGATATAATGTCAAAGGTACACCAGTTGTTTTGTTTAAACCTCGATGGCATGGTTTACTGCTGATACTTAAGTAGTTTTTCACCTGTGAGGGTAGATATGGACTAGTCTTCCTACACCATGTCCGTTTGTTGATGTTTTTTTTAGGTTTTGGTTTAAATATGTCATTATACCTACTTAAGAGCCTACATAAAATGGATAGAGTTTACCAAAAGTGAAACCTTAATGCAAAATCTAGCTTATTTCATCATGGCCTAATTCAAATTTTGGTCATTTCACAATTGTCAAAAATCGGGGATAATTGGAAAGATTTTTTGGATAGGAATGGGTTCACTCCACCTGAAACCGTGATAGAATCACCTCTAAATTTTTATGAGCCCTCCATTCATTTCCTATCAACCCCTTCTCTGGAAAACCTACATGTTGAATTTCAAGGAAGCCCTATGTCTATAACTAAAACCCTTGTTGTTTTTCATAAGTCATCTAAAGGTAAACAACCGAGGCACGATATTATTCCTAAAAAATCCTTCGAAGATGTATTGGATAAAATGAAAGATAAGGTCCTTGTTGTTCCTAGTATCGATCCATTTATGGTTGATTTAAATGAAGTTAAAATCAAGAAACAGGGAAGGCGAAAAGCACAAAGAATTCCAGACATTGATTTTAAGAAAAAAATACCTGGTCGACTCATGTCCAAAATTCTAAGGAATCGACATCATGATCATGAAAAACCTATCCCTGTTGTTGATGTCGACAACCAGATTTATGAGGATGATACCAATGCTGATGCACTACAATTCGATTTCGTATCAAATTTGCCTCCTTTCTTACATAAACAACAAGGTTTTCTGGGAATTCAACATGATCTCAAAAGGATCATGAAATAAGGTAAGTTACTCGCTATAGATTAGGCTCGACGTTTACCAAGCTGGAACCGGTGCATTGTGAGAATTTTTTTGACTGGATCGAAAGGTATTATCGAGATATTCCTTACCTATAGGCGCAGTTGAATCAAGTGGTCACTCAGAACTCTATTCTTGAGAGGGAAAATGATTAACTGAAAGCTTGCATTCGATCGACTTCACATAGAGCCAACAAGTGTGTTGAGAGATCAAGGAATGTGGTTATTAAAAAATAAACAAATTTTAATACTATTATAAACTTAGATTCTTTCGATACCTCTCTTTTGAATTTCTGAATTGGTAACAAGTTCCTTTGTACTTCACGAATTGATTATGTTTCGATAATAAGTAAATTCATTTAGATTTTGTTTTTATTTTAGACTAGCTACATAATCGAATATTTTGTAGCTTGTCTTTTGAATTATTTGTTTTTATTGTTGTCTAATTTTGATTTCATTTTCATTTTCTCAGGTGAACAACAAATTTATGTGCTAAGATAGGTGGAATGAGTCATGGATTGAGCATTTAGTGGACTAGTAATTTTACATTTTGAAAAACAATGCTTAATAATGTAACTGTTTTGTATTGAAAGACTTCAACATAATTATCTTTTGTTATTTTATTTTAGTAAAAGATTATTTTAAAATATTTGTCTCTATCTTGCATGATAGGAGGAACATATAAAAATCTTGTTTAAATAGAAATGATTTCCTAGTGATACAAGCAATTCCTCTGGGGCCATTATGATGAACTTATTTTTTGAAACTATATCGGAAAACAATTTACTGTTTGTATTTCGTCCTATGTAGACTGTGAAATGTTTTCATTGTTTTCTCATGTAATTTCTAGATGTGAAATTTTATCTCTATCGAACTAGATTTAGTATATTCTTGATATAATCTTTTATGTCCTATTTTTTCTTTATGCGGTTCATTATATTTTGGTGTTGTAGATATCTGTGATTGTTCAACTATCCATGCATTTTGAGTTTACATCTAATGTTAGGTAGTTGATGATACCATTACCGAGAATTGGAATTTATTTCGTTTTCATTTATTAGACATTCTAAAGTCACACGATATTAAACAATTTGTCTTTCTGTCATCTCATATTTGTTCTGGAATATAAAAGACTTCTTTGGGTTTTTTCAGGAAGTATTATGCTTGCTTTTGTCATAGGTTTACACTTGACACAGGTTAAGAGGAACTTATGCCAATAACAAAGAGAGAAATCTAGTTTAGTATTGTTGATCAACATGAGGTTAGTTATCTTATTATTTATTTAATTTGTTGACTTGTGAATGGATAGTGATTGCATCATTTAAACGTTAAATTCTTTGTTTATTTTCGTTATATCATTTACAATAGTATTCATCCATTGTTTATTATTTTGGTAGTTAGAGTATTAGATTAATTTTTCATATTTTCAATCTCGTTTGGATCCATTATTTTAAAACAACTATTTTCACAAGGCTTTCATTAAACCTTGTAAATTGTATATATCTATTTTACATAAACATTGTTAGTTAAGAATTTGTAATTAATGTGTCGATTGATAGAATTGTACATATATCTAGTTAACATCTCTTAGTTAATTTTAGAAATCTAGTTGCCTAACGGAGCCATAAAATCCATCATTGTAGATCATACCAAACGGCTTGGGTTAAATAGACAACCTCAGACCGTATCTTCCCTTCCCATTGATGATGTTTCATAAACGCCCGTCAACAAATGACGCTAGAAGGAGGGCCTGAAAGTCATTGATGACAGGTGGAGGTTGTAAGACTCATGCAAACAATCATTCTCTTATCATGATGTGTAGTCACTCAGACACTAACGTTACACTTGCTCCAACTACTACCTCAAACAATACTCCTGATATTCCCGTCGAAACGATGACACCAGTTCCTCATGGGATTGACGTCCATGAAATTGTTCTCTAGTCAATTCTAAGAACTCAAAGTGCTCTGTCCCAAATCAGACAGCCTGGTAGATAGCTTAATCAAACCCTTGATTTCATGAATCAGTAAGATCAACCTCTTGACATTGGTATTCCCGTTAACACTTTAGGCGATAATATCACCGATCCTTGAGAAGGAGTAATCCTTGGTGTTGGGGGATTTGGTATCCCACCATCCCCACCTGGTTCTTCTCCACCCTCTTCAAGAGAGGAATCTCCAGACAAAGAAAGTTCTTCATATAAACGATATCAACCTTCATCTACACCAACTCCCATGGAAAATAAAAATAATCCCACCAGATCTTGGATCGATTAAGATGTCATGGTAGCACCTACACCCCAATACCCATTGCCCAAACAATTAGAGAAGTGGCTACCCAAATCTGACCCATATTTGAAGAAATTAGTTGAGGATCACATCAAGAAATTTTGTTATCTATTAGGATCTGGAGTGTCGAGCACAAGGATTTCGTGTGCAGGTTATTCCCCTACACTTTTGAGGGAAATGCTTCAACCTAGTATTTCACGCAGAAACCTCAAACCATCGTCTCTTGGGACATGTTTGAAACCTTCTTTCTTGAAAAATTCAGAGATGATAAATCTCTAGAAGTCCTCGTAATGGAATTATCTAGTATGAAAATGAACGCCAAAGAAAAAGTTAAGGATTTCAACCAGAGATTCCTAACATTAAAAAACAAAATCTCTGTAGATTTGATGCCTCCAGAAAATTTGACTGGTTCATAGTATACTAAGGCCCTGCATAACAACATAGCCATATGGGTTAAAAGGTCCAAAAATAACACATTATTCGAAGCCTTTGAGGAGGCAATCCTTATTGAGAAGGACATTCTGAGCTTAAAAGATACTGTAAATAGTGAGGCTGAAACAACTTCAACTTCTAAAACCAAAATAGAAATTCTCACAAGACCTCCTCAAACTAGAAATCAACAAGAGACATTAGATTTGGAAAGTTTGCAGAAATCTTTCCAGAAATTATCCAATCAGGTCATATACTTAAGAATATCCGCTGAGGAGGCATCTACAAGTAAAGGAGGTTTTATAGCACCTTTCAGGAAACCTTTTCCTCAAAACCAGCCAAACCCGACCACAGAAGGTCTAAACTTTGAAGGACTACAGTATGTTTTGCAAACGATACTAGAAGCACATGATAACATTGTTTCTACACCTCCTGAAAATCAATATGACATGGGTGAAGAGGAAACACCTAATGAGGAGGACTCATCTCCTCCATTTTTTGGGCATTTTTTGGACAATATATTTCAAGCAAATTTTGAAATTGTCCATCCTTATAACACTCAAAGTAAATCACAAAACAAACTTTCACCCAAAACAAGTAGGAATTTGGTTTCAAAACAACTAAAGAAAATTGAAACTAGACAAAACTCTGTTGCCCCGGTTTTAGAATATGATTTGGTTGAAGATCTGAAAAAAATAAGGGAAAATATATAATTTTTTGAATTACTTAAATTCCCCCTTATCCTACAGAAAATGCTCCAAAGTATATCTAAAAATAATAAAAATAATGACTCTATAAATAAAAAATCAACATAAATTAGTCCAAATCAAATCAAAGATGTCCCCAGTAAAAAATCGTCTGAAGATTAGGATAAAAGGGACATATAAGAGAAAGCTGTAGGAAACTTGGATAAAACTATTTCATGTATAACCATAAAAAATCAACAGAATTTTGTTGTCGCATCATGAAAAAATGTACCTCCCTTTTTGCTAACTTTCAAAAATTTCAATAGAAATGTACATAACTATATGGTTGATTCTGGAGCCTCGTCAAACGTAATGCCCCTACCCGTGTGTCAGAAAAATAATGTTGAAGTAAAACCTTATGATTTAAATATCATTCAGTTAGATCGAAATAATGTCAAGGTGATTGGTGAACTAAAAAATGTGTTGATAAGGTTGTCATCCAACCCAAAGGTCCACCAAGTAATTGATAGTATTGGTGTAGACATTCTGGAAGTTTATGGTTTATTTTTTAGTAGAGATTGGTCAGAGAAATTACATGGATATTTTTCTATGGATTGGTCTCGTATGTGACTTCCAGAAAATGGACAGCCTAACAAGATAAGATCAAACAAAGAACGTTACCTCAAGTACACTATTACAAATTTAAACGATCCCAATGAGCCCTTTACTACTGCTGTAGATACAATTGAGACACATGGAATGAATAACGTTTTTGGAAATTTCATGACTGAAATATCCTCTATCACCGACCCAGATAAACAATCTGCAATCTCGGCATATACTTAGATGAAAACTCTTGGAAGTACACCAAACATTGTTGATGACGAAGAAATTGGGTCCTTCTACTTTGATGGATCTAAATCCCGAGAAGCGGTAGGTGTTCGTTGTGTAGTTATAGATGCCAAAGGTAATAACAAATGTATTGCTTGTCGATTGGAATTTGAATGTACTAACAATACACCAAAATATGAAGCACTTATGCAGGGACTAAAGAAGGCATTGGATCTCAAGGTACAAAACTTGGTAGTATTCAGTGACTCTAAAATCGTAGTCAAGAAGGTACTAAACGTGATACATTGATTATCAACGCATTTGAAAAAATACCAAACCAAGGTATGGAGTTTAATACTTAAATTTCTCTCTTTTAATATAAATTCCATTCCTAGGTTGATTAATTCAGAAGTTGATTTATTAGCTAATGTTGCCTCTAAATTATTGCATGTTGAAGGTATTTCTCCTAATGCATTCTCAGTTGAATTGTTATTTAGGCCATCGATTCCCGACAACATTACAAATTGGCAAGTGTTTGATGATGATCAACAGATCATCAATTTTCTGCATATGGAAGATACTTTCCAAGATGCAGTAATCGATGAAAACACCCATAACAAAAACCTCCAAGATTTCACGGTAATATCTAATCCTCGTTCTGTAGAATTATCATTTGAGATGGTAAACTCTATACCCAAATATGTTGTTATATTAGAGAAATTTTATGATCTACATGACAAGTTTAGAGGGGTAGTCAATTGCAAAATGAATAGTTCCTCATTATTGTACAAAACAATAAATTTAGGAACACAAGATAATCCTCAAAATATCAATCTGGGAAAAGGGTGTTCTGAACAAGAAAAATATGCATTCATAAATTTTTTCAAATAATTCAAAGATGTGTTTTCTTGGATGTATGATGATCTAAAAACTTTTGATATGAACATAATACAACATGTAATTCCCATGAATCCCCAAACCCAACCTTTTAAAAAAAAATTGAGAAAAATGCATCTAAAATTAGAAACCACTGTAAGAAAGGAACTAAATAAATTAATCACTACCAAGATCATTTTTCTATCTCGACATACTCAATGGGTATCCAAATTAGTCCTAGTAAGGAATAAAAATGGAGAAATTTGACTTTTGTTGGCATAGGGGAAGACCCAAGGTTCAACGTTGCAATAATGCACCAACAAAACCCTAACTAGCGGCCCTTTCGACAACACCTTCAAAGCAGATGAAGTATCACCCATGGTAGAGGAAGGGGTGGTTGCAGGACTCAAGTGTTTGCAACCTTAGCTAGGACACAGATCTGTGATTATAATACTTAACAGAGCACTTAGCATCAATAGTTGATCAATATTCAACCAATAACTACTGCACAGATAGAACAGAGCATTGCATCATTCACATTGATCTAATGTAACTAAGCACTAAGCACAAACAAATGGATCAGATCTAGAAGAAGCAAGCACTAAGAACATTCATAGAAGTTAGATCTAACATTCATAGCACAAAGCATAAGCATATCTATCTATCTATATCAAAGCACTTAGCTAGAGAGTCATAAACACATTAAGATAAGCACAAAGCATAAAAACACAGTATTTACGTGGTTCACCCCCACCCTGGGGCTACATCCACCAAATCTTCTTATTTATTGTCTGCAGTCAATCGGTTACAAGCACAGAGCCTCAAAACCTTTACTCCACACATGACAGAATATCTGTGTAGCTCGCTAGATCCTTCTTCCTTGCATTCTAGCACTAATACTTCCACAGTCTTGCTACAATGAATTGCACTTAACTTTGAAAGTTTCACAAAGTATGCAAAAATCCTTACAAGTCCTGATCACACAGATCCAAATCTTGGCACTTATCCTACTTGCTAACTAACATCACATATATGCACAACTACTTCTATCTAGCCTAAGAACCTATTTATATATTACAAAATAGGCCTAAACATGGGTAAACCCATGGGCCGACATCCCATTCCCATTACATATTCCCACATCCCAAAAAGGACCCAAAAAGGGGCCGAGATCACGTGATATCTACTTCATCTTGCACTCCTTCTTCGACAGGCTATCGAAGTCCAAAATAGGTCAACATGACAAAGAATCTCCCAAATCTTGGTCAAGGGCCAATAGGCCCCCAAAACTCACATGTGACTCATCCGGAGTCACTCTGGTCTGACTAGTTCTACCTTGAACACCTCAATCTTGGCTCAATCTTCTTCGACCTGCTGTTGTCTTGGCAAACTCTTGCTCAACAAACTCTTGGATTACTACGTCATTCACTAGCCCTTCTAGGCACTGTTATGGTGCATTAACAACCTATTTTAGCTCTTATCCTCAGCTCTCGACCTCTGTGAACAACTAATAGGCCTCATCTTGCACAAGTTGGAGCCATTGAGTTACTTCCATAACTTTTCTTGGAATCGTATGGATCTATTGCCGGACGGTTCACTTCTCTTGAGAACGCTTCATTCTTTCTATAGTTGACATGGCCTTTAGTTGCGCCTGTAGTATCTCTGTGTGATGCTTCTCATACATTTGGGCACTGTGGTTACTCATCTTCTTACACTCCCCGGCAAGATCCTTCAGTCTCTCAACTATGCTCTTGGCAGTTGCTTGCCTTTGATCTCTTACATCTTGAGGGGTCTCGGGTACTGCACGTAGCTCCAAATCTGTTATACGTTGTTGTAGCTGTTGGATCACTTGTTCAAGTTGTACTATTTGATGTGGAATTCTCTCTTCATCCTTTAATTCTATGACTGTCACAGAGCAAAGCACTCTTTTGACCATTTCTTTTACTTTGAGTTTCTTCATGAGAAACTGTTCCTTTTCTTTCTACAGTTGGGATTTTTCTTTGTCGAACTTTTCTTGGAGATCAAGATTCTCCCATTCTGCAGTACTGCATTTCTCTAAAATGACTCCTTGTACTTGTGTCAAATCCTAGGGGCCTTGTGTTCTTTCTTCATGTGCTCATTGAAGGCGATCTATGACTATCTCAGTGATTCAGTGGAGTTGAGCTGGCTCATCTCCCAGTTTTGATGTTCCTGCTGACAGAGGTGCAGTGGGGACTGTGCAACTGGACTGTAGTTCCTGATACACTCCTTGGAGCTCAATATCGATTCTATTGTACATCACTTCCTACTTAGCCTCTTTTTTTTCTGCTATCTCCAATGAAGCATCATTCAGGGCCTTTATAATGAAATCGAAGTCATCTGAGGTGAGGATAGTCTGCATTTTTTTCATAGAAGATTTTGATTTCTTCTGGGGGGGAAACCCTCCTTTTCTCATGTTCAACTTTTGCACCATATATCTCTCCGCCATCGCCTCCTTTCTCTGGTGAGATGGAAGCAGTCTTCATAGATGCACTATCTAAATCCTAAACCTCTTCAGTTTTATTTGTCTTGCTAGGTCTGGGTATATCATGCATAGATCCTAGATAGTCTATATCATATATCTCTGTAGGTTTTGCTGGAATGAGGAGGTCTGTTTACCAGTCCTTGGTGATCTCCTCCAAGTCCCCCTTCGTTATCTTGTAGTAGGACTGAATTTGTTTCTTAAGCTCATCAACGTGCACGGTGATATAAATGAAATGGCAGTCCACACTAAAATTCATCAAAGGCCAGAACCTATGTAAAGTATTCGAAATCATGCAAGGCTCATACTGTATAGCTAGCTTCAACTGGTTGTAGTATGCATGAAATACAACATTAGACTACCATTGTTTATTCATGTTTCTTGAATACCACAGTGTGTTGAACTTCACAACCAATGGTTCAAAGGGCTTGGTGTCTGGTAAGTTCGCACCTTCCGGCATATCCCAGGCAATGAAAGCAATCAGGATCAATAGCCAGCTGAAGTGGAATTCGTACCCTTGATCTTACATTTCTCTGTAGTCAAGTTCTAATTGGTTTATCAAGCACTTCACCCAATTCATTTGTAGGCAGTCCGCGCACTTCCCTGCGAGGTCGAATACAAAACCAATCACTTGGGTGGGTCTGTTCTTGTGTACTAACTTCCCTGCAATCATTTGACAGGCGAGGTGCACTGCGCCACTCTAGATAGAAGATATTGTTTAGCTTCGCGTTCCTTTCTCAACATCACCATAAGTGTCTTTGATCCTTTGGGAAAGAGCATGGTCCATGTCTTTTCCAAGATAGAAATCTCGTGGGTCAGGTCCTTGCATACTAAGCCCGGTGATCCAATTTATCAATGTCAGATTTAACCATAGATAACCTCCATGGTAACAAGACAACATCAATTTGACACATGCATTAACCTCTTGGTGTCATCCGAAATGAGAAATCTTCATAATGTTCAATAGGGTGGACTGCACAAGGTTGTGGGTCCATGACTGAGGGACGATCTTCGACTTCTTCCCTTTAGTTTTATTCAAGTACTTATGTGGGTCTAACATGTTGTAGACTTTGCGATCTCCCAAGTTGAATTCACTAAATTTCAACCGATCTTATCTTAGTCTGCTCGTACTGCGTGTATCTCCTTCGGGAGGTACGCAGCGACCAAGGCATACTCAAAATATCTAGGTACGGTGTTATGATTTACATCACCACTCAGAGGTGGTATATAGGTGGGTAATATGCTCATAATCAACTTATCATTTTTGATATCATCCATGTTCTTAGTTCTCTTCTCATCGGATGGTCAGGATGGTCCGGCTCGAGCAGTGGATGGAGAATATGAGATTCCTCTCGTGGATGATGCTTGTATACCTATAGACATTGACATGACTCTTTCAGTCATCAGGTCGATCAAAAATTCCTCAACAACTCTTTCTGCAGTGCTCAACTTGTCCGACGTACACACTCAGGGTTAACAATCTCAGGTGCGAGGGGGTAGCTTAGACACAATAACGAGAGAAAGAGAAGAAGCACGATGATCACGGTATAAACTTAACATAGTCCGTGGGCTCAAATTCTCAATTGGAAAAAGTGTTCTTGGTTCATGGCACGATGGGATAAATAGGTAACTCGACAACGGGTCCCTTGCAATGGGTATCAGGTCTTCATTAACTCGGTTCTATCCATTATGGCATAGTATCAATGGTTGGATGGCAAGTTGGCTGGCCATAAATGGATTTCTATCCATTCAGAGCATTGATCTAACAGTTATAATTTTCCCCAATGGCTATATTTCTTCGTCATGACGAAGTGCCATGTGTCGATGTTTTGATATCTCGACGAAGTTACAATTTTTCAAGTTTTCCTTCTGTGTGGTTCCCTCTGGAACTTTCTGTAACTTTTCAATCTTAACCCTTTTCTTACTTAGCTTTCTAGCCTTCTTTATAGTGATCTTCATGTCAGTATGCCTTTTTCCATTCTGATTCTTATCTTCTCTTAACATAGTTACTTCGCACTGTTGAAATTATTTCCTAAGATTCGACGGTGATAATTATTCTTTGTCTGGGATAAGTACTTCAGTATTCTGTGAGTCCTCAAATGTTCTTGCAGCTTCGACATCTGGGCCTCTAGTGTTAAATAGATTCAATTTGTTCTCTTGTTATACAATCAAGTGTGCGATCCTTCTAGTCATGAAATCTTTTAACTCTTGTTTCTTCTGTTCCAAAAGTTCTTCTTCTTCCTTTCGTCTGGTTTGTTCTCTATCAATCCAAGGTTTTCCTAGTAGCATGGTAAATGGGGTGTTGTCTTCAATAAATTTAATAATCTCAAAATCTTCTCCTGTTGAAGTTCCATTAACGTTCATAGGTATGCAAGTGAGCTTCCCACATAGGTTTATTATCTTTCCTCTGAATAGTATTATTCCTCCTAATGAATGGATCATATTAGGCTTCCCTATGTCTTCCCAAGTTCTTTTTGTCATGATATTCACCTGTGTTTCTTCATCCAAAACACAGTCAATGTTGAAGTCTCCTATTCTTACTTCAATTCATTCTTTTTCCTTGAAGATCTTTGATAGTCTGACATGTAAATGGTCATTCAGGTTTTCATTTATTTGCAACAATACTTTCTCTGATTCTTCCTGGGATTCCACCATTTTTGGATCTTTGTTAGGGTTTTCTTTATTCAGATTCATGTCTTCCAAATTAGTAATCATTCTAGGGCAATCCAACACTTCATGGTCCATAGATTTACAACAAAGACAACTATGTCTTTTCCCAGGGCATTCCTTATCAAGATGTCCCAGCCTTCTGCAACTATAACAAAGGGTCAATCCTCTTTTTCTTTTAAATGATCCCCAACCATTCTGGTACTGCACACTAGGATCATGGTAGCTAACTTGCAAAAAATTATTTTTAGGATCCTACATCCATTTGTTAGTACAAACATTCTTTATATGCATAGGTATAACATATCTTTCACTATTCTTATCAAATCTACTCATATCAAGCCTTCTTTCATCTATTAGTGCCCTAGTTTTCAAGATAGGACAAAACCTATCAAACATACCTAGATCCATACTTTAGAAACAAAAATTTCCACTTATCTTACTTCTACAGAGCACAAAGATTTCAAATCTAAAACTTTTCACCATTGTTGCCTTTATCAGAGCACATAGCTCATAGATATTACCTCTTTTAATTAGAAATTCTCACTTTTACCTTTCTTAGAGCACAAAACCTTTCAGATCTTGCTTCTCTCCTTCATATTTGACTTATTTTCTTCAGATCGAGCTTCTTTATTTTAGCACAGAGATTTATAAATCAAGTAGAATATTGGATGATAGATCTATGCACAGAGATTTCACAACTTCCGGATGAATATTTTCACAGAGCTTCTTCTTTCTCAGTTCCCAGCAATCATAGCTTCAAGTCCCGACAATGGAACCATTTGCTGGCACAGGGGCAGACCCAGGGTTCAATGCTACAACAACGCACCAACAAAACCCTAACTACCGACCCTTTCGACAACACCTGCAAAGAAGATGAATTATCACTCGAGGTAGAGGGATGGGTGGTTGCAGGACTCAAGTGTATGCAACCTTAGCTGGGACACAGATCTATTATTATAATACTTAACATAGCACTTAGCATCAATAGTTCATCAATATTCAACCAATAACTACTGCGTAGATAGAACAAAGCATCGCATCATTCACACTGATCTATTGTAATTAAGCACTTAGCACAAACAAATGGATCAGATATAGAAAAAGAAATCACTAATCACATTCATAGAAGTCAGATCTAAAATTCATAGCACAAAGCATAAGCAAATCTATCTATCTATATCAAAGCACTTATCTAGAGAGTCATAAACACATTAAGATAAGCACAAAGAATAACAACATAGTATTTACGTGGTTCAACCCCACCCTGGGGATACGTCCACCAACTCTTATTTTTTATTATATTCATTCAATCGGTTACAAGCACAGAGCCTCAAAACCCTTACTTTGCATAGGAAAGAATATATGTGCAACTCGCCAGATCCTTCTGTTGGATCATGTTGTCATTGATGCTAATGGTTTGATTGATTGATGTCAAGTGATTGATTGATTTCAAATGATTGATTGATTTATGATTTATGTAATATAATATGTATTGTCCTTGATGAGAATGCATAGATGAAGATGGATCAATGAGTTGTCATTGATAGATGATGAATATGGATCGATGTGGTTCCATTGATATATAATGCATTGTTTGAAAAATGTATAGATGTCTCATTATTGTCTTATCATGATTGATAAGGTGTACAAATGGATGAACTCCAAATTTGTCCCCTTATGGTGAAATCCCTCACGGGAAGACGCTTTACGGATTGAGTTATCCTAGAAGAATGGTTGGAGGACCCATGCTTGTATGAGGAATAATGAGATGAAGATCAAGGAAATTGTTGGTGAAACTATCCTAGATGGATAGTTCTTGTCATGCCATTTCTGGTGGTATGTGAAATGTCACATAACTCCTCCTGGTTTGAGAGTTATGGCCTTATGAAGATGAATGACCGTCACATGAAGGCTTGAAGCCCCCAAACTCAAAGAAGTCAAAGTGACCTAAAAGAAGAAATGATAAAATAAGGTGACAAAATCAAGAAGGAATATTTATGGAAAGTGGTTAACCCTAAAAATAAGGAAAATAGCTTAAGTAACCTAGAAATGGGTTAATATTATTTATTCA
>ML778064.1:1082535-1126355 GCA_009831015.1 Picea engelmannii
GTTCAAAGTTATGATTACTTCAAGTTAGGGTTGTTGACTAATCCAAAACTAGGCATGTGAGACTAAAAAAAAGTTTGATGAAAATGCTAGTTTCTTGCTGTTAAAGTTAATGAAGGTTTGCAGAAATGTGATCAGAAACACCATGTATATTACAGAGCTACAAATCAGATTTTGATGATGAAATTGATGAGGGATTTTGGTTGAGGTACATGTTGAGTACATGGTTGAGACAAGTAGTCGATGAGTTGACACATACATGAGGTGTATAGTTGATGATTTTGGTACATATTGATGAGTCATTGTTGATGAGTGGTTGACACATGATTGGTATATACTTGGTACATGGTTGGATGCGCTTGTTTATGGTACAGATTGATTATAGGTTGTTTGGCATAGGTTGGCACATGGTTGATGCTCTTGTTTATGGTACAGATTGATATATGTTGAGGATTGTTGCCTCATATAATTTGGTGCTGAGAATGCAAGATGATTTTTGAATATAGAGCTAGTGCTCTTGTAGAGTTGTACTCTATTCAGTTGTTGCTGATAAACCCCAAGGATTGTAGTCCGTAATAAAAAGAAAATTGTACATACATCTTGTGTTATTTGTGTTCATTGTGGTGATGACTTGTTGATGATATATTGCTGATATATATTTCTGATATGTGCTCACATCTAACTGGTTATAAATGACAACAATGGGTAATGAATAAATGTTGAATGCTAATTGATGAGTTTTTTTGCAAGAGGGAAGTTTTGGGAAAAAGAGCCCCACACTCATTCACCCCCCCATCTAAGTGTGTTAGGTGTGTCCAACACCTTCTTCTCTGCATTCCAACACTAAGCCTTCAACAGTATTGCTATAATGACTTGCACCTAACTCTGCAAGTTTCACATAGTATGCACAAAGTATTACAAGTCCTAATCACACAGATCCAAATCTTGGCACTTAGCCTACTTGCCTACTAACATCACATAGATGCACGAATACTTCTATCTATCCTAAGAATCTATTTATATATTACAAAATAGGCCTAAACATGGGTAAACCCATGGGCCAGCATCCCATTCTCGTTACATATTCCCACATCCCATAAAGGACCTAGAAAGGGGCTGAGATCCCGTGGTCTATTCTTCGTCTTATGCTCATCCTTCGAGAGGCTATTGAATTCCAAAATAGGTCAACATGACCAATAATATACCAAATCTTGGTCAAGGGCCAACAACATTGTGTCAACTTTTGCAATTTAAAATGAGCCTATGATAAAGAAAATTACCTCGTTCCCCCAATGGAACAAATTTTTCAACAAGTATCTGGTTCCGAGAAGTTATGTTTATTAGATGGTTTCTCAAGGTATAGTCAGGTCCTTATGTCTCCATCGGATCAACTGAAAACCACTTTTCATACCCCATGGGGAATCTAAACCTAGAAAAAATTTCCTTTCGGATTGATCAATGCTGGTGCCACCTTCCAGAGGGAAATGGACATTAATTTTCATGGCCTTATCAATAAGTTACTTGTGGTCTACCTATATTATTTCACTATCTTTACCAAGAACAAGAAAGATCACCTGTCTCATCTTAGGGCTATGTTAGAACGATGTCACAAGTTTGATATTTCACTCAATCCTAAAAAATCAATCTTTGCAGTAGAAAAAAGGAAATTGCTTGGGTTTATAGTCTCTAAAGATGAAATGATAATTGATAATTGGCAACCTTCCCCCACCTTCTTCCAAAAAGGAAATGCAATCCTTTTTGGGTAAAATTAATTTTGTCAGACGATTTGTTCCAAGTTTTTCTGAGATGGTTAGCCTCTACAAAATCTGATAAAAAAGGATGTTTTGTACAAATGGGAATCACAAGAGAATCAAGATTTTAATTCCATTAGAAAATATATAACCGAAGCACCCTCCTTTGATGAGCTTAGATTTCTCTTAGGATTTCACATTGTATACTTTTGCATTTGAGATATCTTATGTTGTTGTGCTCACACAGAAAAATGATGAAAACAACAAGATACCTATTTCATTTATGATCTCTTCCTTTAAATGAGTTGAATTAAACTACACCATGGTAGATCAGCAGGCATACGTTGTCTTCAAAGAAGTTAAACATTCCAGGTATTACCTTTTAAAATCTAGGATAAAAGTCATTGTTCCTTACCCTGTGTTGATGGGAAAATTTGACATTCCATCAACTGGAAGAATAGATCCGGTCCGGGGTTGTCTAAATAACCCAAGTCATTTGGTGTAACCTATTCTGACGGGTTTAATGGCTCCGTTAGCCAACTAGGGTCCTAAAGATAGAAAAATGAAATAAACTAACTAAATAAAATATTCTAACAATCAACACAATAATTACAAATATTTATCTAAGAATGTGAATATACAAATGATTATGAACAATTTATATACAATTTACAAGGTTTGCATGAAATCTTGCAAAAATGATTGTTTGATAAAGTTTCGGAATCAAATATGAACAACACTTCTTTTTGGATTTTTTTTTATAAAGATATTAAATGAATAAATACTAAATGAATACGATTGAAACAGTGACACAAAAACTATCAAAGCTAATTAATGTAATCATCGTTTCGTTCATAAACAACTTAACTAAATAACACACAAAATAACATGTAGTTGATTAGCGAAACTGGTATTATATTTATGTGTCGTATGAGATCCTGCCTGTATTGTTGTTAAGGAAAACCTATAATAGAACAATACTAACACTTCTAGAATACATTCAAACAAGTATTTGATATTGGAGTAAATTAATAACAACAGGAAGACAACTAATTAAAAATCACGTGATCTTAAGATAATCAATATTTAAGAATGAAAGAAAACTCAATTCTGAATATTGATATTATCCATGATTTAACATTAGAAATAAATATCACAATAATCAAATGATCGATTGATCACTCATAAAAAATGGAATAAGAAATTACGGACAACATATAACATTTAACAGTATGAAAACACCATATGATGACAAGCTAAAGATAAAATCAACCATAATAACATTCTCATAATACAAAAGTAATGAAAGAATGAAATGGAATAAGAATCACATAGGTCTAAAGACAAAGATGAATTTCTTTGCCATATTCTTTCTCAAAATCACATGCCCATATTGTAGTCCTAGAAGAAGTTTTTGGGATAATAGACTCTTAAAGATAAAAAAAATTAATTAATACATAAATGATAGAAATTAACCATGTATTGACAAAAAAGACTAAAGATAATTTAAATCAATGCATAATCAATTACTCAAAGAATATGAAGATATTATAATGAAAATAAAACCATTTTACTCGCAGGACAAAATCCATTAAGCAACCTGGAATTTCCATATTCTTCTTTGAAAATACTTGTCCATTCTCCCAAAGATTCCAACCATCTGTTACTCCATTCAAAAAGAATAAAAGTTTACAAAATAAATAATATACAAAAGAGAAAGTATTAAAATCATCCTTTCAATTTTTTTGGATCCTATGGCTCTGATCTTTCTCATATATTTATACAATGAATGAACAGTCTGGGCGTCACTATTAATTTTCGCCACCTGAAATTTTCCTTGTAAAGAGACATCAATATATATTAAATCGTGCATTTTTTTGGGAAACTTGCGATGCATAAGGTAAATGGGTCCATTTGGGTTCTGGATTTTCAAATGTTTCTTCAAATTCCTCACGGTTTGGCTGCAATCAGTCCTGCAAAATCACCTATCTGATCTTGACGCCTTTCCAAATTTTATCTATTGTTGCTCATAAAATTATTTGTAGCAATCCAATATTATTTTTGGATCAATCATATTGAACATATTTGTAAAAATATTTAAAGCCATGATTAGATCTTTATCAAATATTTGATAATAGAAACATGTGAAACAAAAAAGAAACCTAAATTAATAACCTAAAAATTGTGAATAAAACAAAATCTAGAACAATAAAATCAAAAATGAATTTAAACTAACTATAAGTTCTAAACAAACATTGTTTATAATTTCCTTTCAAATATGACCTTAAAATTCCACAAGCTTCAAGTTAATGGAGAAGAGAAAAATATTAATTTTGGTTTTTTACAAAATCAAACAAATGATAGATAATTCTTTTTTTATTTATTATTATTATTTTGAAATGAGATGAAAAATGAAAAAAAAAATTAATTAATTAATATCACCAAATGATTTCATGAAAATGGGAAACCAACCAAGATATTATTTGATGAAGTATTGAACACATTATTCAAAATAGTCAAACTTGCTAATGAGCAAAAGAAAGAACACATAATCATAATTTAAATGAAAGTAAACAGTTGATAAAATTTAACGTTTTTGTTTAAATTGAGATTTCTATGCTCGTTTCTAAATTTTGACATATACTCTTGTAACGAATGTCTCATACTATAGTGAATGTATTAAGTTTGTCTTAAATAAATCCAAGGTATGGAAATATTTGAAAATGTTTATTTTGTAGCTCATCATAATTATCAAGATTCTAATGGGGGGCCTTTAAATTTTGTAAAATTTTAGGGGAGTTGTTGGGGCCCAACAAATGGCGACTTACTGGGTGAAGAAGCTAGCTCTGATCTGGTAATATTTCATCTCATGAAGAAAATAATAAGACTTGAAAAAGGATTTAAGCTCCCTGAAATAAATTCACTCTGAGACCATATAGTATTAGGATAAGCTCAATGTTATAACCAAACAATAGAATTTTCTTTGTAGAGGATTATAACCTGAAATAATGTCTTAATAAAAGAGTCATGATGTTTATAAAATAACTTCAATACCGTTAACAAATCCACTGCTGCCAGTAGGTGTCCATAGCCTCGACAACGGTGTCATTTAACCCACTCAATTGCTTTAATCACATCCAATAGTTGTATCCACATGATGTATACTTCCATATAAGTTAATTTAAAAACATATACCTGCTATCTCTCGGCCTGACATTTATTCGTTTCTAGCAGAACTGTTCAATACCCCAATGAAGTGGTCTTGGTATCATGTGTGCATTTACCCACTGCCAACGATCTTGTTCAGTACCCCGGCGGGTTTACACAGACTTCCCACACATAAGTACTTTCATCCCTCTTATGACACTTTTAAATAATAATACAATTATAGATTTCTTGATGAAAAAGAGAGTAGGGTGATGCTGGAGGTTAATTGCAATACAGGTGAATAGTTGATCATGTTATTTATTTTCTTTCAAAACTGGAAGTTTTATCATAGTTTAGAGATTTTAGATTTCCTTTAAGAAATCATCTAGATAATAGGGAAGCACTTAAAAGTGATTCCTTAAGAATATGGACGACGTAAAAAGTTTAAATATCATCGTAATTCTCAAATATTTAAACCATATCTCTAGTGTAATACTCTGGCAAAGACAATTTGAGGACAAAATGAAAGTGACAATTGACTTAAAAATCAATTTTTTGAGCTATATATTAATATCAGGACCTCTTTGAAATATTTCAATTTGCTTGAAAAACACAAGTATAAAATAACTGCTTCCTTCAACAATATTTCTTTGATAAGAAATATATTGATTCAAAAAGACAGATAAGAAGGAAAATCATTCAAAGCAATCAAAGAAAACAAAAAACACACAACAAACCAAATCAAATTTTATTAATGGGATTCAAAATCAAAAGTACACAAAATCAAAACAACAAAAGAAAACTTTTCAGGAAACGATTTTGGCCAAAGATAAACTTGAGCTTTTGAATCCACTAGCATCTCATTGTAAAATAAAGGAAGAACTAAATCATATAAAATATCATGTGTGAGCAAGTTCTTTTCTTAATATAGTGATGCATGAGATACTACTTTGACCAAGCATTATTATTAAAAATAAAAGAGACTAAAATAAAATAGAAAAATCCTTATTAAAATGAGTGTAGTCCTACTCATGGCATCTTGGGTCAGGGTTGAATTGATAGTTCAAATTTACTTATCTCTTTACTTTCTATTTAAAATTTTCATGATGATACTACATTTTTGAAAAGAAATATTCAAAAAAAAAAAGAGAGAAAACGATTTAAAGTGGACTTCCCTGAAAAATTTCATATTATGGTTCTCTTGGTGTGCCCTCTTGTGTTCATAACTACATTATTACAAAGAGAAAAACTGAGAAATAAAACTAAAAGAAAAACTACTCTAACTACTAAACAAATAAAAAATAATAAGTGAAGTCATGCTTCCAATGTAGCCATCGGAGTAACTCCAATCCTGCAATGGCAATAAGATAAAATATTACTAACAATAATGGTAGTATATAAAAAAATAACAAAAATGTATCATACTTACCTTTATCATCATCATTTAAAAACAAAGCAAGCATGACCTTACCATTCCCTTGAACATTCTTTTTGTATGAATCCTCCAGTCATTCTGCAATCTAGTTGTGATATGGGTCATAATGGCATGGAAGAGTGTGTTAGCACCAATTCTTGCAAGCATGCTATTTATCTTCGATTTTAGGCCCTTGGTGTAAAATAAATGAAGAAATGGGTTTTAAAACCCATCAAATGCGTTTTATCCAAAGGCCCCATTCATGAGCGTCAAGCGCAACACATAGAAGAAGTCCATTTCGGGCTTAAAATCAAGCGAGCGGGCATTTTTTTGTTTTCAATAGTGAGGATCCATTGATGGAGCAGATCAATGGTCATCGGGTAAGCCAGAGCCACAGAGTTGTACAAGTTTTAGAACATGGGCTCATCCCTTAGGGCGAAAGTCATGAAATGATCATGGTCATCCGATCCAGTTGGGACATGTGGCGCCTGATTAAGTTTGGTCGCCATCTCAGCTATCACGACTCTGAAATACAAGGGTTGACTCCCTTCCATCCATGATAAGTGAGATGCGAAGGCACCTTTGGGTGTGGGCCCATGGTCATAGCACAAGGTCATATGGAAAGGCAGTTGGAGGAAGAGGAGTGAGAATTCCCGGTGGGAGAATCCCCGAAAGGATTGGGACCATTAGTCTTGAAGGATATGTGGTGCCTGATTAAGTCCGGTCGCCATCTTGGCTATCATGACTTTGAAATACAAGGGTCGACTCCCTTCCATCCCCGATACGTGAGATGTGAAGGCGCCTTTGGGTGCAGGCCCACCGTCATAGCACAAGGTTGTATGGAAAGGCGGTTGGAGGAAGAGGAGCGAGAAATCCCAGTGGGAGAATCCTCGAAAGGATCGGGACCATTAGTCTTGAAGGATACGTGGTGCCTGATTAAGTCCGATCACCATCTTGGCTATCGCTACTTTGAAATACAAGGGTCGACTCACTTCCATCCATGATACGTGAGATGCGAAGGTGCCTTTGGGTGCAGGTCCACGATCATAGTGCTAGGGTTGTATGAAGTATCACTAAAGAAATCGAGCATGCAGAGCCAGGGTTGTTCAATGGAAAAATGATCGTGGCCGTCAGTTTTTAAAGCCGATCCAACCATTGATCCTGGAGGGTCGTTTTGCGAGTCTGGGCACCAGGAAATTTGAAGGCAGGGGAAGTATAAATCCCCGAAAGAAGAAGTGCTGAGATGCCCTTGGAAAGAGGCATGAGGTCATGGCCCTGGGTTACATTGATGGCAGTGCCAAAAGAACAGGAGGCTAGCCTCCGAGCCTTAGAGAGCAGGAACGTGGTCTTCTCCTGAGCATATCATCTCGACCACTCCCTAGGGAAGTAGTTAATGAAAATCGAGCAGGTAGATGAAACCTCATCTCTAGCCATAAATGGAAGGTATGGGAGGCTTGAAGCAATTAGCCCGTGGTACCCTTGTGTGCAAGTCCCCCCTGAAAGAGCCATATTGAGTTAAGGTGGTGTCTGACGAAGGATTTTCATCCAGGTTTGAATGAAGAGAGACCATGCCCTAAAGGTTCGAGCATGCCTCTGTTGGGCGAATTTTTCTGAGTATATATACTTAGTTTTGTTATTTTTGTAGGGATCGATGGTAAAGCAAAGCTCCCAATTGTAAAACTTTAAAAAAGCCTCTGGTTCTCTAGTTATAAACTGACATTTTGAGACTTCTTGTTTAATGACAACCAACCTCCTCCTTTTCTTTTTCCTCTGAATATTAAAGCCCGAGCACGGATGATCCAGTCGGGTGTTGTAATAACTATATGATGCATGTTTGATTATATTAGTTCTGCAACATTTTAAGTTTACTTTGAAGTTTCTCGGGTCTGACAGGATCTCATATATGAGACTTTTCCCCCTTTAAAGGCCTGTTGGAAGACTGGATGTCCAGAGTAGAATCTATTTCCCTTTCTTTCCAGCCACTTACTCACCACTATGCAAAATTACTGGCTTAAGTTAGATCAAGACCTCGCATGTCTTTGTTGTTCCAACCTAATTTTCTGAGTTAAAAAGATATTGTTCTGAGTTTACTTCCATTCGATCCCCTTTTATCAACAAATTGTGACATTTAAACTAATGGGCATTGGGCTCTTCTCCTGCTGCAATCGAGGAGTGACTTCTGATGCCAACATTTCTGGCACCGTTGTCGGGGATGAAGTTGAAATTTTTCTTGGGGATTGAACGACATTAAGCCTCTGATTCTGAAGGTGCATTAGGTATCAGAGCCCTTGAAGATTTCTACTATGCATTTGGCGACTCCATTGTGGCAACTCCACTATTTCCACTTCACTGTTTCTGCTATGGCTACTTTAGCATGCTTGAAAGATGACCTAGAGGAGCTTCCTCGAGAAGGTTTCAACAACTGCTTTCTCAACCTGAGAATTTTCCTAGGAGGACCCAACGTTAAGATTTGGCCTTTGATGGTGAAAAAATACCAGACACATTCAAATCTATGAATTTTTTACCTGGCAACTCCATGATTCAAGGATCGGTTGGCGACTCCGCTAGTTCGAAATGGAAAAAATCCTAGCTCGGAGGTTTTCTCCTTTTAATTTTTCTGTTATTCCTGGTTTTCCCAATGTTGTCCCTTCTCCATATGAATGGCATGATTATTTGCCTATATTTAGGGAGCATGTAGAGGACAACCCTGCTTGTCATCTCGAAGAATTTCATGAACTCATGCATCAATGGGAGATACATCAGGAGGATGTGTTAATGAAAATGTTCATGTCCTCGTTAGCAGGGGATGCTCGTAAATGGTGTCATTCCTTACCCCCTACTAGCATTTCTTCACTCGTAGAATTTCATGCAGCTTTCACCACCCATTGTCAGAATCTTTATCCCTCTGAGTTAATTTTTCATAACTATTGTGAGGGATACAACAACTATATACAAGATAGGGATGCTTCTTACGTAGGCTATGAGGATGATTCTGATGACTTGGATCAGAATTCAGTCCTTTCTCATCCCCATTTGTCTCCATCATAGGAAGGTTATGAGAGTGAAGGTTGCGAGGAGGGAGAAGATTCTCGGGGCAGAGTTATGAAACTGGTGAAATCTCTCACTGCCAGACTAGACAGGTGGGAAGCTGAACAATATGCAGATAATTTTCCATCCCTTGAAGAAGACGCTCTTGGAAGCTCTACTAAGGGAAATTATGAATATTTTATAGTAGTAGAGGCATTATTTTCTACCCCTAATGAGCCTACTATCTCAAATTTAAAGGAAGAAGCCATTGTGGAAGAGGATTGTTCTCTTTTCCTTCACAAGATTTCCCTTGATGTATTTACATTTGGGATTGAAAAGAAGGATCAAGAGATCATTCCTTTTTTACAATATGGGGGAGTTTTGTGCTCACCCAACTTTGATGATCATTCGGGTAAAGAGTAGACTGCAAAGCCTTTTCCTCTGTTCACAAATGAAGGAAATTACAAAAAAATCAACCTTCCTGAGCAACATGATGAGGAAAAGAGCTTTCCCACGGGTCCTGTTTATGGCCATTATGAATCTAACCCTTGGGAGATCCAAGAAGAAGAAATCCTCCCAGATATGATTGTGTCTAATAGAGGCTGTGATGATGAGGGCTGTAAGGATGGAATTCTGGAGGAAGATGATGCTCTGAGTGAATTGATGGAGCAGGTGAAATCTCTCACTGCCCAACTAGCAAGGTTGGAGGTTGAATGATGTGTAAAGGATTTTCCACCCCTTGATGCAGATGTTCCTGGAAGCTCTACTGAGGATGATGATGAAGACTTCATAAAGGTAGAGGCCTCACACTCTACTCTTGATGTGCATGCTATTTCAACCTTTGATGATTATTTGTATGAGGAGCAACAAATTCCTCCATCACCATTTGTTGATTAGAGAAACCAACCTATGTATGCCAACTATGAATAAAATTTTGAGCTAGATATGCTAGATTTCCAAGAAAAGACCGCAGATCCTTATCCTCTGTTCACTAAAGAAAAGTATCATGAGGAAATCAGCCATCCCAGTCCTTCAGAAGACACTAAGTAGCATGAGGAAGAGAAAATATTTTCCACGGGTTCTGTTTATGACGATTATGAATCTGAATCTGGAGAGAGACAAGGAGAAGAAGGAGAAGAAACAGAAGGAACATTTTATCTTATGTCCAGATCCAGTCAACGAGCAGCCACTGCCTGATATTAGTCAGCCTACATCATTTTTCCACCCACCTCTGCTTACCAGAGATATTCAGCCACACATGAACAACTGTGTAGCAAAGGAGGCTGCTTGTCACCCATTTTTTGGAGTTTTCCACTGGTCCTATGAGCCTGTGAAGGAATACATGGAGTTGTATTTCCTTCACAATTTGGAGCCGCCCTATTTCATCTCTACTTTAGCCTATAAGGAGGAGTTGAAGAGAGTAACCGTTCTGTTATCAAAATTACACCATCTGTTTGTGATCATCGAGAGAAGGAAGGAGCTTTTGTTCAAGAAGTTGCTTGATTGGCTATGGTGGAAGTTTTCTTTCACCTAGCCCCATGTAAAGGAATTTATTAGTTTAGGACCGTACATAAATAAGCTCCTTGGAGCATGTGTGTTTATTTTTTATTTCGCTTATAGGCATGTATTTTTAAGCATGGTGTTTTGAGCTCGACTCCATAGCCCAACAGAAGGCAATTGGAACTGCAGGAGGAGTTCTTAGAGCATCACAGGGATGACTCTTTCCCCCATGGAGCCTCATGTTAGTGCCAATTCTTGCAAGTGGGGAATTTCTCTCTGATTTCAGGCCCTTGGTGTAAAATAAACACCCCACATTCATGAATACACCAAGGGCCTAAAATCAGAGAGAAATACCCCGCTTGCAAGAATTGGCGCTAACATGAGGCTCCATGGGGGATAGAGTCATCCCTGTGATGCTCTAAGAAGTCCATTTCAGGCTTTAAATCAAGCGTCAAGAACAACACAGAAAATAAGTCCATTTCGGGCTTAAAATAAAGCGAGCGGGCATTTTTTTTTCCAGTGGCGAGGATCCATCAATGGAGCAGATCAATGGTCATCGGGTAAGCTAGAGCCATAGAGTTGGATGAGTTTTAGCGCATGGGATCATCCCATAAGGCCAAAGTCACGAAATGATCATGGTCGTCCGATCCAGTCGGGACACATGGCGCCTGATTAAGTCCAGTCGCCATCTCGGCTATCGTGAATCTGAAATACAAGGGTCGACTCCCTTCCATCCATGATACACGAGATGTGAAGGAACCTTTGGGTGCGGGCCAATGGTCATAGCACAAGGCTGTATGGAAAGGCGTTTGGAGGAAGAGGAGTGAGAACTCTTGGTGGGAGAATCCCTGAAAGGATCGGGACCGTTAGTCTTGAAGGATACGTGGTGCCTGATTAAGTTCAGTCACCATCTTGGCTATCGCGACTTTGAAATACAAGGGTTGACTCCCTTCCATCCACAATATGTGAGATGCGAAGGTTCCTTTAGGTGCGGGCCCATGGTCATAGTACAAGGTCATATGGAAAGGCGGTTGGAGGAAGAGGAGCGAGAACTTCCAGTGGGAGAATCCCTGAAAGGATCGAGACCATTAGTCTTGAAGGATATGTGGTGCCTGATTAAGTCCGGTCTCCATCTCGGCTATCATGAATTTGAAATAAAAGGGTCAACTCCCTTCCATCCATGATATGCGAGATGCGAAGGTGCCTTTGGGTGTGGGCCCACGGTCATAGCTCCAGGGTTGTATGGAGTATCGCTAAATAAAGCGAGCACATAGGGCCAGGGTTGTTCAATGGAAAAATTATCGTGGCTGTCAGTTTTTAAAGCCAATCCAACCATTGATCATGGATGTCCATTTCGCGAGTTTGGGCACCAGGAAATTTGAAGGCAGGGGAAGTAGAAATCCCCGAAAGAAGAAGTGTTGAGACACCCTTGGAGAGAGGCTCCAGGTCATGGCCCTAGGTTGCATTGATGGCAGTACTAGAAGAAAGGGAGGCTAGCCTTTGAGCCTTAGAGAGCAGGCATGTGGTCTTCTCCTGATCATATTATCTCGGCCACTCTCTAGGGAAGCAGTTAATGAAAATCAAGAAGGTAGATGAAACCTCAACTCGAGCCATAAATGGAAGGTATGGGAGGCCTGAAGCAATCAACCCATGGTACCCTTGTGTGCAGGTCCAACCTGCAAGAGACATACTGAGTTAAGGTGGCATTTGATGAAGGAGTTTCATCGAGGTTTGACTAAAGAGACACCATGCCCTGGAGGTTCGAGCATGCCTCTGTTGGGCGAATTTTTCTGAGTTTACATACTCATTTTTTCTATTTTTGTAGGGATCGATGGTAGAGAAAAGATCCCAATTGTAAAACTTTAACAGAGCCTCTGGTTCTCTGGTTATAGACTGACATTTTGAGACTTCTTGTTTAATGACAACCAGCCTCCTCCTTTTCTTTTTCCTCTGAATATTAAAGCTCGGACAGGGATGATCTAGTCGGGTGTTGTAATAACTATATGTTGCATGTTTGATTATATTAGTTCTGCAACATTTTAAGTTTACATTGAAGTTTGTTGGGTTTGAGAGGATCTCATATATGAGACTTTTCCCCCTTTAAAGGCCTGCTGGAAGACGGGATGTCTAGAGAAGAATCTATTTCCCTTTCTTTCCCTCCACTTACTGACCACTATGAAAAATTACTAGCTTAAGTTATATCAAGACCTCGCATGTCTTTGTTGTTCCAACCCAGTTTTCTGAGTTAAAACGATATTGTTCTGAGTTTACTTCCATTCGATCCCATTTTATCAACAAATCACGACATTTAAATTGATGGGTGTTTGGATGTGCTCTTTCTGCAATGGAGGAGTGACTTCTGATGCCAATAGAGTGTAAGTAAGTTTGGAAAACTTGTCAATATTATGGGGACCTGACATAACCATCAACTAAGGCCAAAGTGCCCCATCCTCCTGACAATTTTCCAAGTGTTCATCAATTTCTTCACACGAAGGATCTAACAGAATCATGTCATGCTTACTTCCTATATATTTAGGTAAAAATAAGGAAAGCACAACTTTATCTTTATTATGAATATTTTTTAGATACGAATCTTCAAGCCATTCTAAGATCCTGTCATAAAAATTAGGATGCAAAATATTATTTTGATGAAATGGATATATCAATGGGGAACACATCATAAGAGGATTCATGACATCAATTAGATTATTGGTTTGAATGTTTCTTTTGATGACATTTATCATTTCAAAATGTAAATAATAAACATTAAAATTCAAACTAATCAAAGAACAAATATGCAATGTAGAATATTCGATCTCCATAAGAATGAGTGCATTGTCTTTTTCAAAAATAAATCGTGTAAAATCATCTTGCAAGATGTCTTTTTCCCATGTGAGTGATGAAAGTGAAAGAGCGTCAAATCCGATTTCATAAATGTTATGTTTGAAATTAATTTCACCAAATATTGACATATAGAAAAGATTAGATTGTGATGGAAAAAAGTATGATACCGTGGGTAAAATAGCATGCACACCATAATCTAAGAAGATATCAGGAAATAAAGAGTAAAATGAACTAGAAATGAGCAAGTGAAAAGATTCTCTTGAGCTATGATAATTAACAATGGTATTCTCAAGACATTCATCTTCACTTGCCTTAATACTTTCACTCTCTTTTGGTGATAAATCCTTCAACATAATACGATCATCTAAATTTGCGTCCTGTATGATAGATAATTCAAAACTTTCACGACAAACATCTGATCTTTATTGTGGATAAGGTATGATTTGTAAATGATGGTTTAAGGTTTCTTCTTCCAATTGTAGATCTACATCTCTAATCAGTTTCATTGGAATCTTAGAATGCTTAAGATCATTTTCGTCACCTAAGTGTTCTTTAATAACTAAATGCAAGTATTTATTAGAGAAAGGGTTAGAAGAATATGGAAATTCATCTTGACCCAACATAAAATCTTCTTTCGTGATGGTTGAGGACTGAGTATACAATGATTCAGAGGAAAAACCAATTTGTTTGTTAGTAAGAACATTTTTAATAGATTCTACCTCCCTTGCTTGTTCAAAATTTTTGGATGGATTCCTTTTATCCTCTGAACAAAATTCTTCTCGCAATTGAGTGGTAGGATTTGCAACCGATTCATCATTCACTATTGAATGTGACTGGATGAAAGGGATGCAATAATCATAGAAGAGATTTAGTACAAATGACATGTCATCAAGATTAAATTTACAAAATACATGATGGATTCTTGTTGAAAAGTCTTCTGAAGATGAATTGCCATTGATTAGTAAAGTCTGAAATTCTTCACATAATTGATTGTAATCATAGTTTTCAAAAGCATCTAAAAATTGAAACCAATCAATAATGTGATATGATGGAAAACACTCAGACCAATGTTTAATTCGACCCCTAAAAGTAAAAGAAAACAATCTGCACAAAACCTTTAAATCATAAATATCATACTTGATGCATTTACACAAAAAATTGTTAATATGGTCTTTTGCAGATACGTTCCCCCCACCATCAAAGGTGAGTTTGGACAAGAGAGAGACTGTCTTGTTGGGAATATCAGGTAATGAGAAGTGGAAAGTATGTTCCAACATAGTGATTTGGGGAGCCATGGGAAATTAATTAAATTTGAAACAAAGACTCCTATAAGGCCATCTTGTCAGTCTGGCCTACCTTCTAGTGCATTTCAAGATGACACAAATAAAAATTTATAAATCTGGAATTATGACAGGCCGAGGGGTAAAATATTTAATAATCAAATTTACCTCGACCCTCCTTCTAGTGCCATTTGTTGACAGGAAAATTTGACATGTCGTCAACTGGAAGAATAGACCCAGTCCGGGGTTGTCTAAATAACCCAAGCCATTTGGTGTAACCTATTCTGACGGGTTTAATGGCTCCATTAGCCAACTAGGGTC
Source organism: Picea engelmannii (assembly GCA_009831015.1). Taxonomy (NCBI): domain Eukaryota; kingdom Viridiplantae; phylum Streptophyta; class Pinopsida; order Pinales; family Pinaceae; genus Picea; species Picea engelmannii. The sequence continues at coordinate 1,097,817 of ML778064.1, forward strand.
CTAAAGATAGAAAAATGAAATAAACTAACTAAAGAAAATATTTTAACAATTGACACAATAATTACAAATATTTATCTAAGAATGTGAATATACAAATGATTATGAACAATTTCTATACAGTTTACAAGGTTTGCATGAAATCTTGTGAAAATGATTGTTTGATAAAGTTTCTGAATCAAATAAGAGCAACATTTTTTTTTTTAAGATATTAAACGAATAAATACTAAATGAATACGATTGAAACAATGACACAAAAAAATTCAAAGCTAATTAATGTAATCATCATTTCGTTCATAAACAAATTAACTAAATAACACATAGAATAACTTGTAGTTTATCAACGAAACTAGTATTATCTTTCTGTGTTGTATGAGCTCCTACCTATACTGTTATTAAGGGAAACCTATAACAGAACAATACTTGCACTTCTAGAATACATTCAAAGAAGTATTTGATATTGGAGTAAATTAATAACAACAAGAAGACAACTAATTAAAAATCATGTGATCTTAAGATAATCAATATTTAAGAGTGAAAGAAAACTCAATTCTGAATATTGATATTATCCATCATTTAACATTTTTTTTTATTTGTTAATTTGTGCGGGACCTGTTGGCTTGCGATTAACTTGTGGCTTGAGAAACCGCGACTCAGGGGCATCTAAGCCGTCAAAATCACCCGGGGATCACACCCGGCCTGAGACACACCAACCCTTAACATGGTTGGATTTTTTGTCCCCGCAGGTTTCGAACCGGTGACTTTAACATCACAGAGTGGCTTAACAACACACTCCGTCACTGACTGTCCTACACCTCGGGGACATCCATCATTTAACATTACAAAATAAATTCCACAATAATCAAATGATCGATTGATCACACATAAAAAATGGAATAATAAATCATGGATAACATTTAACAGTATGAAAATACCATATGATGACAAGCTAAAGCTAAAATCAACCATAATAACATTCTTATAATACAATAGTAATGAAAGAATGAAATGAAATAAGCATCACATAGGTCTAAATCCAAAGATGAATTGATTTCCCATATTCTTTCTCAAAATCACATGCCCATGCTGTAGTCCTGGAAGAAGTTTTTGGGATAATAGACTCTTAAAGATAAAAAACAAAATTAATACATAAATGATAGAAATTAACCATGTATTGATAAAATAGACTAAAGCTAATTTAAATCAATGCATAATCAATTACTCAAAGGATATGAAGATATTATAATGAAAATAAAATCATTTCACTCACAGGACAAAATCCATTAAGCAACCTGGAATTCCATATTCTTCTTTGAAAATACTCATCCATTCTCCCAAAAATTCCAACCATCTGATACTCCATTTGAAAAGAAGAAAAGTTTACAAAATAAGTAATATAAAAAAGAGAAAGGATTAAAATACTCCTCTCAATTTCCTTGGATCCTATGGCTCTGATCTTTCTCATATGTTTATACAATGAATGAACAGTCTGAGCGTCACTATTAATTTTCACCACCTAAAATTTGCCTCGTAAAGAGACATTAATATCTCTCAAATCGTGCCTTGTTTTGGGAAAATTTCTAAGAAGGAGGTAAATGGGTCCATTTGGGTTCTGGGTTTTCAAACATTTCTTCAAATTCCTCATGATTTGGCTGCAATCAGTCCTGCAAAATCGTCTGTCTGATCTTGACGCCTTTCCAAATTTTATCTGCTTTTGCTCATAAAATTATTTGTAGCAATCCAATATTATTTTTGGATCAATCATATTGAAACCTGTGAAACAAAAAATAAACATAAATTAATAACCTAAAAATTGTGAATAAAACAAAATCTAGAACAATAAAATAAAAAATGAATTTAAACTAACTATAAGTTCTAAACAAACATTGTTTATAATTTCCTTTCAAATATGATCTTAAAATTCCAGAAGCTTCAAGTTAATGGAGAAGAAAAAATTATAAATTTTGATTTTTTACAAAATCAAACAAATGATAGATAATTCTTTATTTATTTATTATTATTATTATTATTTTGAAATGAGATGCAAAATGAAAAAATAATTTAATTAATTAATATCACCAAATGATTTCATGAAAATGAGAAACCAACTAAGATATTATTTGATGAAGTATTGAATACATTATTCAAAATAGACAAACTTGCTAATGAGAAAAAGAAAGAACACATAATCATAATTTAAACGAAAGTAAATAGTTGATAAAAATTAAAGTTTTTTTTTTAAATTGAGATTTCTATGCTCGTTTCTAAATTTTGACATAATACTCTTATAATGAATGTCTCATACTATAGTGACTGTCTTAAGTTTGTCTCAAAGAAATCCAAGGTATGGAACTATTTGAAAATGTTGATTCTGTAGCTCATCATAATTATCAAGATTCTAATGGGGGGGCTTTAAATTTTGTAATAATTTAGGGGAGTTGTTGGGGCCCAACACCCTGTTGTAAGAAATCTATTAGTGCAAAAAGAGATAAGGGAGAAAAGGGAAAATTGGAGGACATCCTTTCAGGAGTATGATATCTAAATAGTACCGGCACAAATTGTTATAGGTCAAAGCCTTTGTAAATTGGTAGCTTATTCATTTGAAAAGTTAGAAAATCAAATAAATACATCAGTTGCAAATCTGCATAACGAAACACAAATTTGTTGTACACAAAATCTGCCTAATTCATAGTATGTTAATATCATATTTTATTTGCTGCATGGAAATGTTCCTCGCAACCTTGATCTGAAAAAAATAAGAGCACTGAGGCTTAGATCTGCATCTTTCCAATTAATTAATGATATATTATTTCGAAAGAATTTTGACGGTGTTTTTATGTGTTGCCTAGAAAAAGAAGAATCGGAAAGGGTGTTGGCTGAACTTCATTCCAACGATGTCAGGGGTAAATTCGGTGGAGATACAACTTCCCACAAGGTAATTAGGTTTGGATACTATTGGCCCACCTTATTTAGAGATGCTCACACGTTTTCCCACAAATGTATAATCTGTTAAAAGACTGCACGGTGCGTCAAGAAGGTTGCTTTCCCTTTCCATCATGTTACAGTAGACACACCATCAATAGTGGGGCCTAGATATTATGGGACCAATCAATCCACCTTCCTCAAAAAAACAAAAGTACATTCTTACGGAAACATATTATTTTATGAGGTGGTCCAAGGCTTTACCATTAAAGATAGTCAACATGAGTTAGGTAGTTTCATTTTTTAACTCATATTATCACTCGTTTCAGAATACTCGAATGTCTAGTTTTCGACAATGATTCTTACTTTTATTCCCTAGATATGAATGTCCTTGATTTAGAAAAAGGGATTAAGCTAAAATAGTCTTCCATCTATTACCCCCAAGGAAACGGTTTGGTTGAGTCAACAAATAAAAATCTGATCAAAATTATTAAAAGAACAGTGTTGAAAAATCACAAAAATTGGCACAATGCATTGTACAAAGAACGTTGGGATGATAGAGTCAATATGAAATATTCCATCGACAATTCTCCTTTCTTCCTCATTTATGGAAGATAAGTCATCCTTCCTCCACACATCTTGCTCCCTTCTCTACAATTGTCACAGAAAGTTGAGGAAGAGGATTGTCCCCCTTTAGAGAATCAGATAAACGCTTTATTAAAATTGAAAGAAGTAAGGTCACAAGCAAAAAAAAATCTAGATCAACATCAAAAAATTGTAAAGAGTTGGTTTGATACAAGTTTGTCCTTAGAAATAAATTTTAACTTATGGGATTTGGTATTCAAATGGGACAAAGCGCACGAGAATAAAGGAGAACATACCAAGTTTCAAAACTTGTGGTTGTGGCCTTTTGTCATTTCTGAAAAATTGGGTCCTAGTTCTTTTCGTCTGCACAACTTAGAGGGACAACCAAATGCTTTTCCAGTTAATGGCCAGTCTCTCAAGAAATACTTCACCTGATAAAATCAAAATTTCCCCCTTGTAAGTATTTTTAGCTTATGTTTTCTTTGGTTTTATTTTTTTCATTTTTTGGTTTTTTGTGTTTCCTTAATGATTGTTTCTGAATCACCATTCATTATATAAGGGAATTGGATCTTTCACTAGCGACGATTGAGAACAGTTCAATGCATTGGCACATTAAGTTCTAAACTCATATCTATTATGGTAAGTCTTTGTCAAATCATTCTTACTTGTTTTTGTTGAAGTCTCAAGGAAACACAATTATCTTTAAAACTTCTTACGTTGACCCAGTTTGATCTAGGTGGATATCAGTGGCCACCCACCATTTCCAACTAGCTCAAAATTGTTTTCTCACAATTTTGGTAATTTATTATTTTTAGCAGTTTTTCGGGTCATGAACTTCATGACTCGTTTTGAGGCCCTTAACGACGTTTTTTTGGGAAAACGGGGAGAAACAAGAAAGTCCCTTAGACGTTTCTCACACCAAATTTGTATTACTCAAATAGATCTTTCTACTTAGGTATTGAGCATGTCAAACAAAGATCGTATGCAAAAGTTACGACCCCGGGAAGTTGATGTACGGACTTACCCAAACGGGGCCCACATGAGGTTTTGCGCTTCATCTCCTAGGGTTAGGATTTTGGATGTATAGGATTTTTTACATTCCTGTTTATTGTAAAAATTTCTTCAGAGCCTCATTATATCCATCTTCCGGTGAATGAGCGCATTCATCACATCTCTTCTCAGAGATAAGCTGCCACCATTCCAACAAGTTTGTTTTCCACTGCATTTTACAATTTCAACTTATTTCCTTATTGAATAGAAAACCAATTTTATGGTATCTCTGTTATTTTGTGTTAAGTACATGTTAGTGATCTGTAGTCATTTTTTTCTTCGCATAAAATATTGATCAATGGTATCAGAGAAGTTTTCTCCTTGTCATCCTAATGCATGTCCCCAACGAGGTCGGAGTACAAAGATTTGGGTCTCGAGATTGCTTGTCTTGAGGACCAAAGCTATCGCATGCCCAAGAGACCTCTCTTGGAAGGAGAAAATAAATATGACGGGACATGAGATCCTTTCAAAATGTTGCTTGAGGAATCCCTCACACAACATAGGAATGAGATGATGGATAGTTTCGCACAAATCCTTCGGTGACTACCAACAGGCAACACATATTCTTTGAGTGGAGGTGCCTCCCCCTTCAAGGTATAAATAAACTTTGATATTCCTATATTTGAAGGTCAGATAGACGCATATGCTATAGACAAGTGGTTGAATCTACTAGAAGAGTATTATTTTGTCGATAACTTTTCGAATAGAGAAAATATTACTTTTGCGCTCCTCAAAGCCATTCCCCATGTCAAATATTGGTGGGAAACTTTCTGTGAGAAAAAGGAAACATAGAAGCTCTCATTATTTACAGTCACAACCACTTGGGAATCCTTCAGGGATGCTATTAAAGAATAATACTACCCCGTCGAAAGTTATGATGACTTGTATACCAAATGGACCACACTGTGGCAAGAAAGAGACAAAATAGTGCCATATTTCACAAATATCTTCCATACTTTGCGCACCAAGATGGGTATAAAGGATTCAGAAAGACATCTGGTGCTCAAGTATCACAATGATCTAAATAGATACATCTCTACTGAAATGGAATTATGGACATCTCATCCTTTGGCGCAGCCTACCGATATGCTATCAAAATCGAGTAGAAGCTCAAACAAAAGACACGACAATTTGACCATGGGAACCCCTCACAACAAAATCCAGAAAAGGGCAGCCCCAAACCAAAGAACAAAGGATAGAGAAAATATGGACAGTATCAGGACAACCAGTCCAAGCTGCAAGCAAAGATGGAGACAGAAAATAAAAATAAAGATACCGGGAATTGGTGCGAATTCCATAAGAGACCTTGGTATAACACTGCTGACTGCCGCTCAAAGAAGTCACTGGTGGCTGAAGTGAAAGCCTTTGAATCAGATGTGAGTTATGACTCTGAGTCAGAACCAGAAAGGGGAAGACAAATCATTGACATGGAACCCAATGCCACCGTTGCTACCACCAAACTCCAGACAGGTGAACCAGATGAGCGAGAAGAAGGAAAGAATCTCTTATATACATAGATGTGGGTAAAAGGCACCCCATTGCACTTCATCATTGATAGTGGTATCTAGAAGAACCTCATCTCAGTATATTTTTTCAAGTGGTTGGCCTTGTCGACAATGCTGCACCATAACCCTACACCATTGGATGGCTCTGCCAAGGAAGTGATCTCCGTGTCAGCCAACAATGACAACTATCGTATGACATCAATCCCTTCAAAGAGGAGGTATTGTGTGATTTTTCTCCCCTTGAAGTTTGGGATGTTATTTTTCGCCAACCTTATTTATGTAAACATCATGTTGTATATGATTATAGGCCTCATAGTGTTACTATTACTTCGAACAAGAAATTGTAAAAAGTCCCACATAGTTCTATTTCCTTGATCTCTGCTAAGAAATGAAAGAAGGTCATCTCTCAGATGGGAAATTTTGTTTTCTTTGTGATTCTCTCTCAGAATGAGTGAAAGATCACATCAACATCCAAGATCTTTGTGGCTGACCTCTTCACACAGCATAATCAAGTATATAAGGTCATGGAAGAATACTTGGATATCTTCTCCTCACCTAACGGGGTACCTATGTAGTATCAGGTCAAGAACCCAATCAATATGACCCCCGACGCAGCACTGCCCAATGGGCTAGTCTATCGCTACTCTCTGTTAGACAATGAGGAGATCAAGAGACAAATCCAAGAAATGTTGCATAAGGGGAACATCCGTCCCATATCATCACCTTGTGGGAGCCCAATCGTGCTGGTACAAAATAAAGATGGAACATGGCGACTCTGCATTGATTAATGGGCTCTAAATAAAATCATAGTCAGAAATCAGTACCTGATTCCATGAATCGACGACCTCCTTGATCAACTGATGGGGGGAAAATACTTTAGTAAGATTGATATGAAGTCTGGCTACCACCAGGTCCTTATAGAATAGATAAATGTATGGAAGACTACCTTCAAGTCAAAGGAATGCCTTTTTGAATCGTTGGTCATGCCCTTTGGTTTGACAAATTCTCCAACCATTTTCATGAGGATGATGTATGATATCTTGCGACCATTCACCAATACTTTTGTAGTGGTGTATCTGGATGAAATTCTCATTTACAACAAGATTTGGGCCGAACACTTTCAACTTATTTAATAGGTTATGCACACCCTGAGAGAGCACAAGCTATACGATAACTTGGAAAAATACTCATTAAACATGGACATGGTCCATTACCTGGGCTACATTGTTGATCATCATGGCATGCATGTGGACCCATCCAATATAGAAGTCATCCATGACTGGCCAGCCCCAACCACACTCACTGAGCTTTGAATCTTCTTCGACCTTACCAATTTCTACCACAGGTTTGTGTTGGGATTATCCCATATTGCATGGGCCCTCACCCAAATAACCATGAGTGGTGATAAGGAAAAATTTGAGTGGGTTCGGTCCCAAAAAGAAGTGTTCCATCATTTGAAGAAGCTCTTCTACTCAGCCCCAGTAATTTGACTACCAAACATACAACATCCCTTTGAGATCGAGACAAATGCTTTAGATTATGTTGTGGGTGTTTTTCTCACTCAGCATGGCCACCCCATGGCGTATAATAGTGAGACACTATCAGATGTTGTCCGTAAGTACCCTACTTACAACAAATAAATGTACTACATTGTGCAAGCCTACCGCGAGTGGAGACATTACATTCTTGGGAAGGAGACAGTCATCCACAATGATCATAACCCACTGTAGCTCATGTAGACATAAGGAAAATTACAGAATGACCACCATCAAAAGTGGTCCACATACTTGCAACAATTCCACCTCAACATCAAGTATAAAAATGGAAGCACCTATCGCGTCATTGATTGCCTCAGCAGACTGCCAATTGCGGCACTCACCATGGTGATAGACTTTTTTTTCCATCAGACCTTTGGATAGCCCCAACTCTCTGAGACAGACCCAAAATTCACCACCACCTACAAAATGTTGGGTGCAAATGTAGTTGTCGATAATTTCCATCTTCAGGATGGGTTGTTGTGTCATCTGGGCCATATCTATGTTCCATAAAGAAAGTGAGTGAAGTTGATATGGGAATCCCACTATAGCTGGGTGGCAGGACACTTCAGCGTCGAAAATATAGTGGCGATGCTATATAAAAATTTCTACTGGCTGAAACTTCAACAGGAGGTCAACAAGTATATCAGGTCCTACACTTCTTATGCTATTTCCAAACCAAGCACTAGAAAAAAGGGCATGTACATCCCTCTTCCTACTGCTGACAGGCCATGGGAATCCATCTCAATGAACTACATGTTGGGCCTCCCATCCACCAAGTGGGGAAATGACTATGTTTTTGTGGTTCTTGATCACTTTTCTAAGATCACTTTTCTTGCAAGAAGAACATCACAACAGAGGCAACTTCCAAGATCTTCTTTGAATGAGTCTGGGTACATTTTGGAATCCCACAAACCATTGTCTAATATCAGGACAATCAATTTATCATCACATTCTGGTCGATCCTCTTGTCACTGCTAGACAACAATATCACCAAATCCACGGCCCTCCACCCCTAAACAAATGGCCAAACCAAGGTCGTAAATCGAATGATTGTGCATAGCCTTCGCATGTATAATTCCAAGAACCATTGGACATGGGATTAGAGCCTTCCCTATGTCTAACATAGCTACAACCGAGCCCTGCATAGCTCAACTGGCCATGACCCCTTTCAGGTGGGGTTGGGATTCCAATTATTGGGTCCCATATATGTTGCACTTACCCTTGTGGTCACCTCGACCAACTCATCTCTTGCTCCAATTGAAGCTAACAAATCCACCCGGTTCATTGAGCGGATCCACCACATCTGCCAACAGGTTCAGGATATCCTACAAAATCCCAATGACAAGTAAAAGAAATTCCATGATCAACATCAGGTGCCACATAAGTTCCAGGTGGGCAATAAAGCTTGGTTGCACTTGCAGAAAGAATTCCTTATAGGACCCCATTGAAAAATCCGCCCACTCTGTTATGGGTCATACACCATCACCAAGGCCATGGGGGATAGTTTCTTTGAGCTCAAAATTCCTCCTTTCCTTGGCCTGCACCCAGTGTTCAACATGGATCTCGTTCGCCCTTATTTCCCACCATTATTGGACACCTCAGAATAACAACTGACACAAACAGAGCTCAACCCCCACTGCATACAACAAGCATCCAGTGATTAGATTGTGGACACATAGATCAAGGGCACTTGAAAACAAAGGATCCAACTTTATCGAGTTGTCAAAGAAGGGAAGGTCCTTCACCAAGGCAAGTGGCTCACTCGGGACCAAATTCAACAGAAATTTCCTCATCTGATGGGGAAACTCAACGAAATGGAGACCATTTCTTCCTAAGGAAGCAGGATTGATCCAGGTGGATATCGGTGGCCACCCACCTTTTCCAACTGGCTCAAAACAATTTTCTAGCAATTTTGGTATTTTACTATTTTTAGGAGATTTTCGGGTCATGAACTTCTGGAGCCGATTTGAGGCCCTAAACGACGTTTTTCGGGAAAACAGGAAGAAACATGATAGTTCCTTCGATGTTTCTCACACAAAAGTTCTATTCCTCAAATAGATATTTCTAACGAGGTATTGATCACGTCAAACAAAGATTGTATGCAAAATTTACGACCCCGGGAAATTGATGTACTGACTTACCCAAACGAGGCCCACATGAGTTTTGGCGCTTCATCTCCTAGGGTTAGGTTTTTGGATGTCTGGGGTTTTTGAATTTCTTGTTTATTGTAAAAAGGCCTTCAGAGCCTCATTGTATCCATCTTTTGGAAAAAGAGCATAGCCATCACATCTGTTCTTAGAGATAAGCCGCCACCATTCCAACAAGCTTGTTTTCCGCTGCATTTTACAGTTTCAACTTATTTTCTCATTGAATAGAAAACCAATTTTACGGTATCTCTATTATTTTGTGCTAAGAACCTATTAATAATTTGTATTCATTTCGTTCAGCTCATAAAATCCAGATCACAGTTCTAATGGGGTCAACTCATAATGCTTCCCCAATCCTGAGATGATTTCTTGACTGAAATCTAAATGTCCAAATTATGATGAAAGATATCAATTGTCAAAGAACGAAAAAACAATTTTAAATATCAATCCCATCATTGTCTGGCTGTGAAATCTTCAATATCACCCTGCTCTCTTGTTATCTTGAAGTTTCTGAAAAAAAATTGAAATTTTTTTAGAGAGTTAGAAGCACTGTAATGTGTGGGAATTGTGTGTAAACCCACCAGGATACTGAACAAGTCTGCTGGAAACAAGTAAATGCACACATGATACCAAGACAAATTCGTTGGGGTACTGAACAGGCTTGCTGGTAGTGAAGCAATGTTGGGTTCCAAGATCCTCAGGTATGTTTTTAAATTGATCAGGTATCAAGATATTTTTATCATAGACGAACGACTTTTGGATGGGATCGAAGAACTTGATAGGGTTAAATGACATCCATGTCGAGGATATAAACACCTACTGGAATAAGTGGGCCTATCAACGGTATTGGAGTTACTTGTATAAATATCGTTACCCCTTTGATCGAAACAAAATTTTAGATTAGAATTTTTGGACATAACTTTATTTGATGGTATTACTCTGTTATTTTTCTAAGTTAATGTCAAAATGCTTGATCTGTATTTTAATTATTTCTACTAACTATCTGAGTTATCTTTTACTTGATATAAAGTTCCAATGATGCAGAGATAATTTCTTTGCCCAGTGTGTCGCCATTGTTGGCAACCAAATATTCATGCCTATTTTATCAATATAAAACATCGTATTAATGTGATTAAATTTTATATAGTTTCCCCTTTATGTTTGCAAAGACTTCTATGATGTTTTTGTTTTGAAAGATTTTTTTGACTAGTTGTGTGTTTGATTTCATTTCTTTTAATATCACATTTTTTCTTGTTCAATTTCATGACTATTTAAGCATGAAATTGGAACAATCTATGGTTTGGAGACATCATACAGTTTATAGAGTTTCTCTTTATGAAATTGGATGAACACCTAAGGGAACCTAACGTTTTTAAGAACCTTAAAGTATTTTAAACTTATTGTGTAATGGGTTGCTTTCTTACCATTAGCATATGAGTCGTTCACCTTGGATGTATGCCTTAGGCATTTTATTCTTTTGATTTTTTTATTATCACATACCACATTTCGATCGCTTATGAAACTAAACTTTGATACAACATTGGAGTATGAATTCTATCCCATTTTTGCCATATCACAGTTTCATCGTCATTGTATAGGATTGTCAGCCACGCTATGAAACATTTACTCCTTCATCCTTCTGCCTTAAGTTCACATTCATTGCTTCAGCTGGTCGTTCTTGATTTTCGGGCTGGGTGGTCATTAGAGGAGGTGTTTTTTTTTTTGTATGTCCTTTGGTTCAACATCCACTCAACAACCTGAGTGGTGGCTATGGAGGATTTCTCCCAAATCCTTAGGTATCGAGTATCCTCCAAAAATGCAGAGCTTATCCTTTATTTCGCGTGGTTTCAAACACTCTCCCCCCTTCTCTACTCCTACTAGCTTTTCATGACCAAACCAATGGCGCCTGTGGTGAGGATGGAGTTGAATGGCTCACAGACCCTCCTCTCACACAATGACGTTGTGTACAATATCATCGATTTTGGTTGGGTCAGGTTCATAAAACTATTCGATGGTTTTAACCTCGAGGTTTCTCAATCTTTTTCACAAACCTTCGATGGATCTACGACCAAGATTGTAGATTTACAGTTGGAGGTGGCTGAGGATTCAATTTCAGAAGCCATGGGATTTCCCCAAGAGGGAGCTCGCTGGTTCAAAAACCTCAAATTCTAAGACGTCCCTTGGCACCTACTAATGGCTTCCAAGAGGTCGCGCTATAATGTCAAAGTTCCACCAATTGTTTTGTTTAAAAATCGATGGAATGGTTTATTGTTGATACTTAAGTAGTTTGTCACTTGGGAGGGTAGATATGAACTAGTCTTCCTGTATCATGTCTTTTTGTTGATGGTGTTTTGAGGTTTTGGTTTAAATATGCCATTCTACCTACTTAAGATCCTACATAAAATGGATAGAGTTTACCAAAAGTGAAACCTTAATTCACAATCTAGCTTATTTCATCATGACCTGATTCAAATTTTGGTCATTTCACAATTGTCAAAATTCGAGGATAATTGGCAAGATTTCATGGATATGAATGGATTCGCTCCACTTGAAATATTGATAGACTCACCTCTGCATTTTGATGAGCCCTCCATCCCTTTCTTATCAACCTCTTCTCTGGAAAACCTACATGTCAAATTGCAAGGAAGCCATGTGTCTATAACTAAAAGTCTAAAACCCATGTTGTTTTTCATAAGTCATCCAAAGGAAAACACATGAGGCATGATTTTATTGCTAAAAACTCCTTAGAAGATGGATTAGATAAACTGAAGGATAAGGTCCTTGTTGTTCCTAGTACTGAGCCAGTTATGGTTGATTTAAATGAAGTTAAAATCAAGAAACAAGGAAGGCGAAAAACACAGAGAATTTCATACATTGATTTTAAGATCAAAAGACCCGGTCGACTCATATCCAGAATGCTAAGGAATCGACATCACAATGAAAAACCTATCGTTGTTATTGATGTCAACGACCGTTTTTATGAGGATGATACCAATGTCGGTGCACCACAATTCAATTTCGTATTGAATCTTCCTCCTTTATTAAAGAAATGACAAGGTTATTTGGGCATTCAACATGATCTCAAAAGAATCATGGAACATGGTAAGTTACCCGCTATAGATCAAGCTCGACCTTTACCAAGCATGGAACCGATGCATTGTGATAATTGTTTTCACACAGAGCCAACAAGCGTATTAAGAGATCAGGAAATATGGCTATTAAAAATTCAACCAATTTCAATACTATTATAAACTCAGATTTTTCTGATTCCTCTCTTTCAAATTTCTGAATTGGTAAATAGTTTCTTTGTACTTCACGATTTTATTATGTTTGGATAATAAGTAAATTCATTTTGATTTTGTTTTTATTTTAGACTAGATACAGAATAAAAGATGTTGTAGCTTGTCTTTAATTATTTGTTCTGATTATTGTCTAATTTTTATTTCGTTTTCATTGTCTCAGGTGAACAACAGATTGATGTGATACGATTGGTGGAATGAGTCATGGATTGAGCATTTAATGGACTAGTAATTTTTTGTTTTGAAAAACAATGCTTAATAATGTAACAATTTTATATTGAAAGACTTCAACAAAATTATCTTTCGTTATTTTATTTTACTAAAACCTTATTTTAAAAGATATGACTCTATCTTGCATGATAGAATGAACATATTAAAAACTGGTTTAAATAACAATGCTTGCCTAGTGATAGAGGCAATTCCTCTAGGACCATTATGATGAACTTTTTTTTGAAACTATATCGGAAAACAATTTACTCTTTGCCTTTCGTCTTCTGTAGACTGCACAATGTTTTCATTGTTTTCTCATGCAATTTCTATATGTGAAATTTTATCTATATCGAACTAGCTTTAGTCTGTTCTTCATATAATCTTTTATGTCATGTTTTTTCTTTATGCGGTTCATTATATTTTGGTGTTGTAGATATCTGTGACTGTTCACCTATCCAAGCATTTTGAGTTTACATCTAATGTTAGGTAGCTGATGATACCATTACTGAGAATTGGAATTTCTTTCCTTTTCATTTATTGGACATTTTAAAGTCACGTGATATAAAACCATTTGTTTTTCTGTCATCTTAGATTTATTCCAGAATATAAAAGACTTCTTTGAGTTTTTTCAGGAAGTATTATGCTTTCTTTTGTCATAGGTTTACACTTGACATAGGTTAAGAGGAATTTATACCAATAACAGAGACAAAAATATAGTTTAGTGTTGTTGATCAACATGAGGTTAGTTAGCTTATTATTTATTTAATTTGTTGATTTGTGAATGAATATTGATTGCATCATTTAAACATTAAATTCTTTGTCGATTTTCGTTATATAATTTACAATCTTATTCATTCATTGTTTATTAATTTTGTAGTTAGAGTATTAGAATATTTTTTCTTATTTTTAATCTCGTTCGGATCCATTATTTTAAAACAATTATTTTCAAAAGGCTTTGCTTAAACCTTGCAAATTGTATATATCTATTGTACATAAACATTGTTAGTTAAAAATTTGTAATTAATGTGTCGATTGATAGAATTGTACATATATCTAGTTCACATATATTAGTTAATTTTAGAACTCTAGCTGGCTAACGGAGACATAAAACCTGTCAGGGTGGATCATACCAAATGAATTGGGTTAAATAGACAACCCCATACCAGATCTTCGCTTCTCGTTGATGGTGTGTCATAAATGACTGTCAACACTTATATGCTTGCATGGTATGCATCCATGATTGTTCATAATGTATTTCATGTATCATTGCTCAAGAGTTGTATACCTGATGTTAATCATGTGATTGATTGGAGTTTGATCCAGGTGGATCAAGAAGGTGCTTTGCAAGTGTAGCCTATGCGCATACTGGACTGGAAGAGAAAGAAACTCTGAAATTGAGTCGTGAAGCCTATAAAGGTTCAATGGACCTGGTACGGTCCTAAGGATGCAACATGGGAGCATGAAGATGCTATGCAGGCAGAGTAACCACATATTTTTGAAGATTTTGGAAATCTTCTTGTTTTTGTGTAAAGAATTTCACTAAGGATAGTGCAAAAATAAGGGGAGGGAATTGCAACACCCCAAGGGCGAGCCACTGCTGAATTGTACTTATGCTTATAGGATGGTGAGACAAGTGGTTATAAGATGAGAGACTTATTTGTTTATTGGGTTGGTGAGACAGATGCCAATGCGCCTGATTTTGTATATGTAAATACACAAATATCATTAATAAAATTACATTGTTGTGTGTAGATCCTCTACGAAGAAAGAGTTATGGGGGACTAAGCTCCACTAGGTGGGGAAGGGGATAAGTGTCTAGAAATAGGGGATAGGCTAGAGGGATTACCTCTAAAAGAATAATATTATATTTTTATTTCCTAGAAGGTATGGTTTGATATAGCCATGTTGTCCTATGTTCCTTGGGGAAAGGGGCATGAGTGTTAAGTGGAGCTCATGCAACTTCAGGGAGACATGTGTCAACCTATGTGCATGCAGTTGCAAGTGGAAACGTCATCTCGTTTGGGTTCCTCTCACTCAATAGTCCCATGATTCTCATGGCCTTCACGATACTTCACCATTTCATCAACACTCTCGTGAGGTTAGCCACCGTGGAAGAGAGCCATACTCCCCACTGATGAATGCGCCAGTGCAACCTGCAGAAATTGGAGTTGTCCTGCGTATTTCCTGTGAAGCCTAAAAAACTTGTATTTTTCCTGAGTCGTGTTGTGTCATAGTGGTTGGTTGTTGCTTCCAAGGAAGTTTTAGCTAAGGTTGGTTTGTTGTCATATTCTGTGTCCATACCCATTTTCAGTGGTTGAATTCACCTATGTGTTACCCAAATTATGTTGTTGACATTACTTGTGTCTGTTTGACATAAGAGATCAATTGAAGAAGCATGTTGTAAGGCACGTGAACAACTCTCTCAGGTGAGAGAGTTTGTTGGGAAGTGATTTATCCTAGAGGGAGTCCCGTAGCGGCTACAGTACTCTCGGACTTCTGGTCTAGCATGTTGTTGAAACCTAAGGTAAGGGAGGTGTAGTAGCCGATGGACTTGTAGTAGTGAAGGTGTACCCTACTCGGGTGGAGCAGGTGTGTGGGGAATGAGGGTCTGTGGGTTGTGGGCGTAAGTGGATCCTAGGATAAAATATCTTTCCTAGTGTTCTGTGCAACTTCCTTGTTGTCCTTTCCAAGCCTAGAATTCTCTTGTCCGATGGAGTTTAGTCTTATCTTGGGGGTGACCCACTGTTGAGCGTGATGAGCAGTGTGTTCTAAGGCTTGGAGGTTCATGGAAGGTCTGCACGCAGTTGGTGGTCACCTATTAAAATATAAGTACCAATTCTATGTTCATTGTATGTTGTGTATTTGTATTATAATTAATGAGTAATGCTTGTATATATATGTTGCATGTACGTGTTAATGTTTCTTCCGGATGAACAGGTGTATGCGTAGAGTATTGATTTCTATTTAATTGCATTAGATATATATATATATATATATATATATTTATATGTGTAAATCTCTATCTTCTGGTTAAGTTTTATATGTGATTATTTCCACAAAGTTACTTGGTGGCATGGCCTAGCCTATTGTTTAAGGACGAGAATATCACAAAAATGATATCAAAGAAGTAAAGGAAAAGCAATGGTTTCTTTGGTAGTGCTACCCGGGCAGAGTCGTCGGTTGAGTGATGTTACACTTTCGCTTCTTATTGAAAACTTAGAATATTCACAAAATGAAAACAAAATAACTGCAAGCCCAAATGCTCGAGAAGAAAGATTTATTCATCCTTCTCCTACTCTACCCAATTGTGCTACATCCCGATCAGGTTAAATCGTGCTTCCAATGAAGCCATGCAAAGATCTATTTAACTGGTAAAATTCTTGATCTAGATCGGAAAAATAGAACAATCCATGACATACAAAAGTTCCTTTCGAAAGGACAACGGACCCAACCTTCATTTGAAAAGAATGAATTGACATATGTACTTTTTAAAGACTCCAGATAATCAACAATAGTGTCAATAAATCCGTAAATAAATACCTCTTCTTGATGTTATTCCAATTGAAAATTGAACTGCTTCTGCACATGCCTAGTTTTATAACTGCTGCTAATATCTGCTATCTTCCAAACTAAAAGTTGTTGCAGGTTTCCTTCATTGATTTCAAGATACCTCTGACTAAATGAAATTTGATCTTCATGACTTGTATCTGGAGAAAAAACATCTTCAAATCCATAATAATCAGAAACAATTGGAGGTAAACATTCAACATCCTGATTATCATGAACAATATCTTCAACTGTGACATTTTCTTCAATATAAAAAGATATTTCATTATTATAAGATCCTCTATACAACAAATCAAACTCATGACAACATTCTGGATAGAGGAAGTTAGTTGAATATTTATCTTCATAAAATGAATGAAAGGTAGTACGAAAACTCTTCAAGGAACTAACACTGACAACTAGGAGATATATACACCAATCACGAGATGACCCATTCAAAGAGCATATAAACAATTTGATCAAGACATCTTAATGTATAACTTTCAATTTAAGCATGCACTCATGAAAATATAATAAAAAATCAGCTGACAGTTCCCAATCTTCTCCTCTAAACCTGGGAAGGAAGCCTTCCCATTCACTTCTATTAGGCACATGATTTGGAAAACCAGATGTATTTGAGAAATCACAAAATGCATACCTCTGAGTAAAAATAACATCCATTTCAAACCAGTGAATTTTACAATAGATTCATCTATGATGAAGTTGGATTTGTTGGGTAGAACATTGCAATCAATCTTATGTCCTGATCATGTCTACCATCAAGAGATGGATCTGATTGTTGTCATTCCCCCAAGGAAGATTTCTTCACTTCCTTCCTTGACAACGATGCCAAAAATTTTAACTCTCCAAGAGTCACTCCTAGACTGCAAATGGGAGTAATCTTGGTAACATGGAATTTGATTTGAATAGGAATTAATTTCAAGTAGATTAGTGAGAAAAAACAAGAGAAAAGGCAACAAGTTAACTATAGATCAGTAACAGGTCTCTGGGAAATGGAGTCACAAACACTCTAATCATTGAAGGCATTAACGTTTCTCATCAAACAACAAGATTTATATGTTTGATAGATGGAATAATAAAGACAGAAAACATAAGATAGAATGTTCACTAAACATAGATCTTCTCAGTTTAATGAATCAACAAATACTTGAAGAGAACATAACTGATGGGAAAAATACAACACAATGACTAATGAGAAAAACAAAACAGATCCTCTGCTAATTAGGGATCCGTAAACCATTGGCATCCTCTGATCCTCAAATCTGTGATATATTCAAATAAGAAGACACATAAAACAAAAGAATTATAGTCTGAAAATTACCACTCTTATGATTCCTCAATAGAAGTAATAGATTACAACCCCCTTGCCCCTCTGGATTAAAAACTCATATATCTACAATCATTTCTCTTATTGAATTGCTCTCGGGTCTTTTTCAGCTCAACCCTTTCTCTTCACCCAATTCACATATATTCCACTTACACTAGCTCCTGAATTCGAGCCTTCTAGCTTCTTTCTAAAAATAGTAATTGTTACAAAAGGTAATGAGTCATGCAAACAACTCTATAATTTATAGGATATGGTTACAAAACAATGACAAGTGTACATCTTCTCCCTGAAACCTGTGATTTCTCTTCTTACTTTTCCACTTCTCTTCCATCTACTGGTTCCCTCCCTAGGAAATAGAGATACTCTGCCCCTGTAAGTTCATTGTCTCCTTAATATAATGTTACCTTTGGAGATGAACTATGAGTAATAATTTGATGCCTTGTAATCTTGGAGAATCTTTCCACATGTACATTTGATGCTTAACTATCTAGAACTATTTGGTGATTTTGTTTTCAAAATCTGGAAAGTTCATATGTTCTTCAAGCGTAAAATATGATCTAATTTTTTTGTGGCAATTCTTTCCTCATTGGTAACTTTTTAGGCACATCGGTAAGATGACAACTTAAACGAGATCTTGCAAAAATGGAACCTTAATTTGTATTCAGATTCACCACCAGGAAAATATCCCTTAAATCCTTTCTATCTTTCAACATTTTACTGCTTGAATACATGAAAATAATCTTTGATAACCTCTGATGCTTAGGTTCGATGCTCGGGCTGCTTAAATGTTCATTCTCTTTATATGAAAACATGGAATTTGCAATTCGAGCTCTATATTTATGTAATCAATCAACCGTTTGTGAACGTTTTTGGAAATTTGGCAAACAATGCTCAGTCTCAACTTAGACTACCGTTGGGCATTCGAGTAAACACAAGCTCCTTCTGCTCAAATAATTAACACTTGATTTATTTTCCCAACACTTTCATTTCTTTTGATATTCAACTGCAGGCTCCAAAGCATTCAATGCTTGGGATCCTCGAGCTTTATATAATCGAATTCTCTGCACAATATCTTTTTCCATGAATCTGAATACAGAATAGAACAATTTGCATCTATGAATCCATACAACCCTGAATCCAAATCCATGGGAACACTGGCTCTTGCATTTAGAAAGGATATCTCATCTTCATGCTGATTGTATCAGTTATTGCTGCAAGATCTATTGCTCTCAGATTTGGAATTCTTCCAAGGAAAGAGTGCTCGAGATAAATCTAATAAGACACTACCAGAAACTTCATAAGCTGTAATTCCTTACTGCTAGACACATAGGCAAAAAACCCTTTGCAAACTCAACACTCGACTTATTTTACAATTTTGCACACGATCTCTGCTTGGATTTGGCGGTGGTGATCCATCTTGGACAAATGGTGCATTCAAAACACTACAATTTTTATATATTTTTATTTACATTATAGGACATATCCCACATCTTCGGTGTAAACAAAAACTATAACATTTATATACAACATCGTTCCATTATTTACTCTACGCGTAGTGCACAATGGCGCCCTCTCTTGGGCTCCTCTTCCATGTGTCTTGGCGCTTGTGTTGTGTTGTTTCAAGAATTTGATGCCGACTCGTGGACTGAAGTCTCCATAGTTTGTGGATAGGTAATGGCTGTATTTAAGAAAATATTTAGGAATAACACATTCGAGCACACACGACCCCATTTTTGTTTTAAAAAATAACAAAAATATTTTTTTCTTAAATAATATTAACAAAAAACAATTTTGTTTTTCAAAAAAAACGTGCCTCGCATGCGGGTGGGCCTGTTGAAGTGGCATAGCCAGACCTGTGGGTGGCTCCACCCACTAATAAAAAAAAATCCATTTTCATAACCAATAAAAATAGGAACATCACACACTTGTTATTGAAAGCTCAGAAAAAAAAAAATTCCAACATCGAATTAAAAATATTTCTATACAAAAATTGTACATGATCTATTCAAAATTTTCGAACCTATTGGATATAAGAAGAACAAATGTGTTATGCTAATTGTTCCTATTTCTTGCCGAAAACAATGACAAAACAACTAAATAACAGTACACTTCTTCCCATTCATATTCAGAATACACAATTTAATATTCTATTATATAATGAAATAAATAGAAATTAGGATATCGTGACCAGAATAATGATGAGAATTGAGTATTATCTTCGACTTGAAATATTGAACTACATCCCTTCTTTCCGCTCGCTAATCAAATGACTTCATGTGTACTTTCCAGCCAACACTACGGACACTCTTTTTCCCTCTTAGTCCCCGAGCTGCAAAGGGGTCATACATAGAATTCCATATCAGTATTTAGCTCCAACTTGCTCCTGAAAGGAGAGGCTTCTACCTCTTATGCAAATCTTCCCGCTGAACTCACACAAATAAACAAGTCATGCAAAATTTTAATAGCATTTCAGTCATCCAATAATAGGGTGTTTTCCTCCTTCCTCTTTCTTCCTCTTATAAGAAAATTTGTCTTGACACTTGTTAATTCATGCATAACTAAATAATTTTTAATAATTAATTTAGATATGATTCACTCTCAACACATATCACACTTCTTTCAAGTTGTACACGTTTTAATTTTTTTTTAAATAATTTTGAATTTCAAGTTGTACACGTTTTAATTTCTTTTTAAATAATTTTGATTTTTTTCCTCACCTCCACAATTGGTTCCTAAATTTTCTCCTAGTTGTCCCTTAACTCCCAAATTTCTCCTTTATTGTGTCTCCTAACTAAATTAGCGTTGGAGTTTGATTATGACTCTTCTCATAGATAAGATTTAGAGTATATTTTGACATAGGATTCTAACTCTATGTTGAGAAACCATTCTCTCATGAATTAATTTATTTTACTTTAAAATTGTCTTTTATTAAATTCATGCACAGCTTGTGCACATGTCTAGAATTGCATTCTCTCTTTAGTAGTGTTCATTTAGTTTAATTTCCTATAAAACCATTATTATAAACATTACTTAGTCAAAACATCTAGACTTAGGTTTTTGGTTATGTTTTCTAGTTTATAAATTAATATTTGATTTGTATTCTCTTCTGTAAAAAATTCTAAGTACTCATTTTATCATGTAAAGTCTTCTAAATTTTTATTAATTTCTTGAATTTTCATTTTCATTTTCTTAATTTTCATTTTATATTAACCTGGGAAATGTCATTCAAGACACACCTACGTGGTCCAAGGGTTTCATTCACCATGTTACTTAGTTTGGAAGTTGTCTTATGCTTGGAGTCAATACTCCCCTTGTCGACCTTGTATGAGACTAAGGGGTTTATGAAGAATAAGGAATCTTCCTTATTGCACACCCCTCATAAATCCTCATGAGTGACTATCTTATTATGCCATCGCGACATCGTGAACCTCTCAGGAACAAGGTAGTCATTAACCTTCATTTCATGTCAGGACGAGAGTGCTATTAGGATGTGACAGGGACCTTCATTTCATGTCAGGACGAGAGTGCTATTAGGATGTGACAGGGACATCAAATGACCGTCTCATCTACCAATTGTTCATTTTGTAACAACAACCATAATGTAGAAATAAATTAAATCATTTAAACCACATGAGAACCCACACAAAGAACATATAATTAACACATGAATTTTACCCTAGAAACCCAAACAAAAAACCAACTTTAGATAGTTGCTTAGTCTCTATTTCAACAATATCTAGTTACAATGCAACTCATGGCTCTACGGCCCTTCGACAATTTCGACATACCCTTTAAGATTCAAGTTACCAGAAGATACAGGAGATTTGGGGAAAATGGGAACAAAAAACATCCTTTCATTTTCATTTCCCATTCTTCATTTTTTCCCTATTTCCTTTTCCTTCACTTATTTTTTAAAGTTACATTTTCCTTTTCTTTTCATATATTCTTCATTAATTATCAAATTTTTGTTATAAGCAAGAAGTCTTACATCCATTTGTTTTATTCATACCCATTTAAGATTAACCATGGCTTGAAACATTGATTTTCTAGTGAAAACCGAAGTAACTTGAGTTTGTGAATGTCTCCATTTAATCATACGATGTCAAAATTAGGAGACATTCAACTTGCACTCGAAAAATCAAAGATCATTAGAAATATTATTTTAAGAAAAATAAGGTATACCCATTAGATTTTCTGAAAAGTCAAAATAATTCTTTTTATATTTTTATGCAATACCTCACTTAATGGAGCCAAACCCACTGGGTGAACTAATGAGTTTGTACATGTAATTCATTAGTATGAAAATATTGGATTTTCTAATGAGTCAAAATATTTCCTTTTATATTTTATGAAATACCTAATTTAATGGAGCCAAACCCTCACATTGTGAAAATAATTCATACTATGGGAGTTTTTAATTTAGTTTTTTATGTAAGCTACAAGTTGTACAAGTTATTGTAAAGTGTATCCTCTACAATATTTAAATATGGGTGTTTATTTTATATTTCTAATCTATTTATGGGATTAATCGTTGAATTTCTAAGTTTTATTTATTTTAAATTTATTTGAGATGTGAAGTTTTTATGAGTTTAACTCATTTTAATATTTTATAAATGGATATGAAATTATTTAAATATGGGTGTTTATTTTATACTTCTAATCTATTTATGAGATTAATCTTT
Organism: Picea engelmannii; assembly: GCA_009831015.1. Taxonomy (NCBI): domain Eukaryota; kingdom Viridiplantae; phylum Streptophyta; class Pinopsida; order Pinales; family Pinaceae; genus Picea; species Picea engelmannii. The sequence continues at coordinate 1,120,646 of ML778064.1, forward strand.
CATCTTAAATTTATTTGAGATGTAAAGTTTTTATAAGTTTAACTCATTTTAACATTTTATGACTGGATATGAAATTATTGCATTGAAATACATTGTTTGCATATAGATCTATGAAAATCTTAAAATTATATATATATATATATATATATATATATATATATATATATATAACATGTTATTAGTTTTTTATTCTTACCATTGTATTCATGAGTTTAGTTTTTTATTTTAATAATATTAGTATTTTGGAGATGTTTTAACTAAAAATGTGTAGTTAATGGTCTTATTTATGATATTAAGTTCAATTTTATTAATATTTATAAATTAATTTTATATTTAAAAAATAGTGGTTTTTTTCATTTTTAATGTTTTTGGATTTAAAGTTGTTAATTTACTTTTTTATGTTCTATGAATAAAATTTGAATGAAAACTAATGTACCATATAATCATCATTAAAACTATTTTCAATGAATTCATATGATTTTTAATAACATTTAACCTTAATTTTATACAGCTTGAGTGGGCTTAATGGTTAAGAACATGTGTTTCCTCTTAAAAGGTTACAGGTTCAAATCTAGAGGGGGTAGGGTATGTATACCTTAATAGATTAAGTCTACCAGTCAAATCCCTGGACGAAGGGGGAAAATAAAGAAAGCACAAAAACGCATCCACAAATGTCAAGAGGTTTATGCAAAGAAGCCCAAAAAAGGCACAAATGTGCGGAGAACATCTGAAGGTTCAATGAAACTGCCGCCAGCGAGTTCAGTCACAAAGGTGAAAACTGTAAATCATAAATCAATGGGCCTTAGATGGGAGGATATCCACCCACGAGAAAGAAGTGCTACATAGAACAGATAAGATCTTGTAATTATGATTCAATTTTGATGCAAACAGAATCTCCAACAAAGACTGGTGTTCCTCTCACATGGAACTCCTCCCAACCATAACTTTTAATGCCATCGTGCTGGTTCAGAATCCACCATGAATACTTCACCCTTTTGCCATAACATGCGAGGAAAACCAATAGTATATCGTGCTCATTAACCTGCCAGAACTCGATCATGCCGACGCCCCCAACCTCTGTCGGATAACCAGCGCAGGGATCGTGCAGTTGAGTATGGACACTTTTCCGGAGATTGACACGACTCCATCCGCTTCTCACGTCATCCATAGAGTATACATGAATTCGGTCGGACACCGGGCGTTCGAGACCTGCGATAATGGCATACAGTGTTCCCGACCTTGAAGATACGAAATTGCTGTGTATTGAACGTTCAGGCAAGGCTACTGAACGAGAAGTCAGGGAGGGTCGGACCTCTCCGTCTTCCACCACCCACATATTCATCTCAAAGTCGAAGTGCATCGGCTTAATGATCCGTGTAGCCACCTCTACGAAGTGCAGATTTCCTTTCCATGAAAAAGGCGTCATCGCAGGAAACGAACCAAGATCTACTGGACACTGTGGAAGAAGCGACCATCTTTCAGTGTTTGCATCTAACGCCAACGTCTGGAAGGGCACTGACGAATTCTCGAAAAGTAACAAAACTATCAATCGCTTTCCCACTATTGTCTGCGCAGTACACGTTGTGGGCAATGCCCTGCCTGGGTCTTGAGCTTCGATTTCGCTGCAAATTATGGATGTATCCAAAGTCCTGAATGTCCAGTCAACATTATGGTCGGCAGTCATTATGTAAGTGAATGGCCTGTTGGGATCATACTCTGTCCAGAACACCACTTTCTGTCCAACTGCTTCCAGGAAAGACCATTGCACTTCTTCCAGAGAAGGAGCAGTCATGGTTTCAGGTAAAAGGGCACTTCTTTCCCGTATCTGGTTAGGCAATGGGACTAACCGCTTGTCTCTCAAGGCACAGTCGTAGAACTTAATAGTAGGCGGATCATGTCTGTACTTATATATACTGAATAAAAGAGCAGGATGGGGAATGTCCGATCGCGGCCATTCTGGTGCATTGGGCAAAGAATTTCGAAATACTTGAGCAACCGGCCCAGGACAATCGGTCAGGATGTGATGGCGAAGGTGTCTGTCCATTGCTGGGAGAATTCGATCGCTTATCATATCGTTGTTTAATAAATAAAAACGATCTCTTGCTTCTGAATTGCAATGTATCTCCCTGAGTCTTGGAGGGAGGCAAGGGGCAATATCTTGTGATTCACGTTCATCATCTCCCAGCATACTGGACGTGGAAGCTTCTGTATTATTATCCATAGCTCACTAGACAATTTACTCCACAAGCCCTCGCCAGCAAGTTATTGGAAGAAGATTAGAACACAGATGGGCATGAACGAACGAAACAGAACAGAGTCTGGCATATAAACGAATAAACCCACATGAATGGGAAACGATGGGTTAATGGAAATTAGTGAAATATTTTGAAATAATGTGGTCGACATGTGCATGTCTACTAGCATAGCAGCAAAATAGTTGTTGGTGAACGCGAAAGGCTGAGAAGATGAAATGAATTTTTAAAAGAATATATTAAATTTTATTATCTATTAACAAATAAACTGTTGGGCTTCATTTATCTTGTGTTGATATTTTAATTTCTGTTAATCACTTAAGTGGCAATCAGTTAGCTATCCAAGTAATTTTTAAACATGATTAGGTAAATGTAAAAAAGTAAACACATACACTGATGTCTTTATAATAGCTAGGAAGTTAATGATTGAAATCACAGCCATTTATTTTGTGTGACTATTAAGAATATTCCAGGCATATTTAATCCTGTTCCTAGTTAATGATTGAAATCACAGCCATTTATTTTGTGTGACTATTAAGAATATTCCAGGCATATTTAATCCTGTCCATAGAAAACTTATTAAGCACTAAACCCCTATTAAATCTACCCATTATCAATAGGTGTACGGCGTAAATATTTTGCATATTATTTTTCAAGATTATGAAAGGTTACCTAACAGTTACCCTTGACTTATTGAGTATAGTTGATTAATACATAAATAATCCTTCCTTGCTGTAGTATAATTGATTAATACATAAATAATATATCCATATTATTTATTAGTACATTAATATATTATATGATTAGATTAATAAATATAGTTAATTATTACATAAATAATATATTAATACATTAATTATATGAGTATATTAATAAATATACTTGATTATAATTAGAGTGAATGCTTTTATTTTCATTTTTTTTAATTGAAATAATGAGGCTTTGCTTCATGGATTTAGGGAAGCCTTCTTTACTACTAAATTGAAGATCTTTTGTATATGCGAGATAAGGATAGACTCTCTGATTTTAAAAATTTCAACTTGGTAGCCTTCAATGTCTTTAGCTTTCCCATTTGCAAGCCGCTTAACCCGAACTCTATGTCATCTAAAGAAAAAACTTCATCATCTTTAGGGACAATAGGAATGGTGTCCATGGCATTGGGGAACTCGTAAAGACTTTTAAGGTAGGAATTCTAGTCCCTAAAGGGAATCATATTATTTTCATTAGTATTGTGGTTTAGAATTTGACTCTATAAATTCTTAGGATCCAAGTTAGATAATTGTGAAAGTTTATCTTTCGTTTTATTGATATAGTACCTTTTTTTTCCTTTTGGTTAGGGATTTGTACCGAGTTTTAAGGACTCATTAGAAACATCCCTAATGGTTTTTCCAACAAATTTACATTCTTTATCATACCAAGGGTTGGTCATTTTATTCTTTTTACATGAAATCTCAAAAGAGAAGTTGTTAATAGAAGTGGAAAGGGTAGTTGTAAAATTATGATAGAGTTCTTCAATGTTTTTATAATAAGTTAGGAGATGTAATTTAGTATAATTGATTAATACATAAATAATATATTCATATTATTTATTAGTACATTAATATATTGTATGATTATATTAATAAATATAGTTAATTATTACATAAATAATATATTAATACATTATTTATTATATGATTAGATTAATAAAATATATACTTGATTATAATTAGAGTGAATGTTTTTTATCTTCATTTTAAAAAAATGAAATAATGAGGCTTTGTCTCATGGATTTAGGGAAGCCTTCTTTAATACTAAATTGAAGATCTTGTGAGGGATAAGGATAGGCTCTCGGATTTAAAAAATTTCAACTTGGTAGCCTTCGATGTCCTTAGCTTTCCCATTTGCAAGTGGCTTAACCCCAAACTCTATGTCATCTAAAGAAACAACTTCATCATCTTTAGGGACAATAGAAATGGTGTCCATAACATTAGGGAACTCGTAAAGACTTTTAAGGTAGGAATTCCAGTCCCTTAAGGGAATCATATTATTTTCTTTAGTATTGTCATTTAGAATTTGGCTCCAGAACTTCTTAGGATCCAAATTAGATAGTTATGAAAGATGTTATTTCCTTTTATTGATACAGTACCCTTTTTTCCTTTTAATTAGGGATTTGTACCTATTGATCTTATCGAGTTTTAAGGACTCATTAGAAGCATCCCTAATGGTTTTCCTAGCAAATTTACATTATTTACCATACCAAGGGTTGGTCGTTTATTCTTTTTATAGGACACCTCGAGAGAGAACTTGTTAATAGAAGTGGAAAGGGTAGTTGCAAAATTATGATAGAGTTCTTCAATGTTGTTCTTATAATTTAGGAGATGTAATTTCGTATTTAAATCTTTTAAGAAAAGGTCAACTTTACTTTTGTCAAAGTGCAATTGCCTTTGATTATCATAATTCTCTTCAATGGCATTTTTTTGCATGGAAAATTTTAGATTTAGGGTTAAATGTTTGTGATGAGAGTCAGGTTCATGGTCATTTAAAATGTCAAAAGTTGTTTTTTGGTTGGAAACAAGGATATCAGATATCACACAATCTACGACACTACTACCTAGCCCATGAATACAAGTCACCCGATTGGAGTTTGGCCACTTCATTACTCCATTGGAAATTATTAGGTCTTGAAAGTTGCAGAGCTTGACCAACTAAGTACCAAACAAATTCTCAATTAGGTCTTCTGATCTTCTTTTGTAGCTATTAGATAAAACAAGGTCCTCATCTAGCCATAAAGGATTATGGTTAGAATCAATGCTTAAAAGAGTATCTTGTTTAGTTGCATATTACCTTTATTTTTCAAACTATAAATATCTTATTCTAAATTATTACAAGGACAATTGCTATATATATTGTTTTTCATATAAAAAGTAGAATTAATAGGTGAAAAATAGAAAATTGTGATATACATCTTCTTAGCATTGGTGTCTAAAATTTATATCCAAATGTATTGATTTAGAGGGTTGATCTTATGAAGTTTGATGTGAGAAGAAATACTCTTTCTAATATAACAAGTTATGTCTCCTATCCCTCTACAGTGGTGGACTTTTTGTTCCATGTCCACCACAAGACAAATCCTTCTATGTTAGGGACCTTAGACTCTTCATGCTCCCAAGTTTCAACTAAAAAAATAATATCAATATCACTCGGGATCCATCTTATCATAAGAACTTTGCGCCATGAAAAGCCTCAACAGTTCAAAAAAATGAAGTATTAAATTAAAAAATAAAAATAAAAAAAAACCAAAATACAAAATTAATAATAAATAAATAAATAAATGAAAAAAAAATAACCCCAAAATAAAAATATATATAAAAAATGAGTTGAAATAGAAATTTTAATAAAAAATCTTAAAAAAAAAAATTAAAAACACTTTTAAAACTAAAAATATATTTAAAAAATAAAAAACATATTAAAAATGA
>ML778064.1:1126534-1165262 GCA_009831015.1 Picea engelmannii
ATATATATATATATATATATATATATATATATATATATATATATATATATATATATATATATATATTTGTTCACAAGGGAGGTCATGGGTGTCGAGCGTGGCGATGTCTGACATCCACCTAGCCTCCATGGGATAAGTCATGGCTTCGTATGGGTTGTTTGAGTGTCCTGGATGTTGTGGGACGATAATCACCCCACCCGACACCCACAATACCCAAACACGACACCTACGTGTCCAAACAAAACATTTGTTTTTAAATTATTTTTTGAATTCTTTTATGTTTTATTTTATTTAAGTTTTATTATGGATTGTTTAAAAGAAAATTAAACTTCTATTTGTAATTTTATTAAATTATATATATATATATATATATATATATATATATATATATATATATATATATATAGATATATATATATGATGATGATGATGACGATGATGATGATTAACATCCACTAAGATTGAATTGGTCTATAGGACCTTAAGAGGGTAAGTGATTACTTGTGATTCTTTAGAATTTTGTTTCTGTGGTCGAAAAACATTAAGAGAAGATTTCAAAGATCACCATAGTTTTGTTGAATTAAGAGATTAGGAAGGTTGGTAGTATGAAAAATATTTTGAAAATGAGATCTAATCTGGATATAGGCTTGACAATTTAAGATAAACTGATTTTCATCTTCAACCTTCTTAGTGTCACAAAGGGGACACACTCTTTCATCCCATGGCGTTTTAGGAATTTACCAACAACCATTTTCACTATGGAGCTTGTGAGAATTTGTTCTTATCTTAGCAATGCTTACTCTTTTCTTTACACTTGTCAAAACAGACAGATAATTTTGATCTTCTAGATTAGGGTTGATTACATTCTTATAATACCTTAATTTTATTTTTTTCTCTAACTCTTTATCACACCACATTTTATCCTTAAATTTTGATTTGATGATATTTTTAATAATATCTTTATTCTGCAAAATGGTGTCTTTGATGATTCCTCAATAGTTTAGCCAAGAGAGGGCATCTTTATTCCATCCTCGCTTGAGTCGATGGTGGTTACGACTCGATTTTGAAGAAATTTTAGGAATCCTCTTGTCTTCCATGTTGTTTAACTTATTCTTGTACAATAGGTATCTAGTCCTAGTCATGCTCTCAATGGGGGAGAGTCTTGTCTATAAGAGTAGGATGGGATACGACGTATTTCCTTTAATTTTGAGATTATAAGTTATAATTTTTTTTTGTATTTTCTCTATCATTATATAAATAATGTATTAATATATTAATGTTTGCATTAATAAATCAATACATTAATGTATACATGTATTAATACATTAATATTACATTAATATATTAAAGTATATATTAATGTTTTAGTATTATATTAACCATATTCAACCATTAATGCATTACTATTGATCTATTAATGTACTATTATAAAAATGTGTTGATACATTAATACGACTATGCATTAATGTGTACAAGTATTAATGTATTAATGCATTAATTACTATATTAGTACATTAATTGCACTAGTTATATATGGTTAATTGATTATATTAATTTTACATTTAATAACTAATCTTGATATATTAATTAATATATTAATGAGAATATCGAGATACATTAATGAATGTTTATACATTACAATACATTATCCTCATATACATTAATTAATATATTTGAGTAGATGCAAACAATGTATATACATTAATTAATACCATAATTAATACGTTAATTTATTAAAGTAAACATTTATTAATTAATCATTCCATGTATATATTAATTAATTAATATATACAAGAATTAATCCATCAATCCATGAACAAGAATCCTCAAGGAATTTTGCTCCAATATGTGTATGGTTGTTAGTAGTGATAAGACTAAGGTCATGATTATTAAATCAAATAAGATCACTTATGATACCTTCGTATATGACAAAAACAACTTGGACTAAGTGACTTCATACAAATATCTTGGAATTGATATTCACCAGAAGCTCAAGTGGAATTATAGCATTGAGAAAAGGATTATTGAGGAATGGAAATCTTATGATGGGATTGAAAACAATTGTAAATCAAGTGATATTTTGCTTTGGGATAGGAAGAAAATCCTCTTTCATACTTTTGTTACATGTTTTATTATTTATCGATGTGAAGTCTGGGGATGTAGTATCTCTCGTGAATCCTGGACAAAGATAGAGAAAATACAAAAGAATTTTATAACCTATAATCTTGAAATTAAAGGAAATATGCCATATCCCATCCTCTTATTTTAAACAAGCTTCTCCCCCATTGCGAGAACGGATATGACTAGATACCTAATGTACACGAACAGGTTAAACAATATGGAAGACACGAGGCTTCCTAAAATTGCTTCAAAATCGAGTCATAACCACCATACACTAAATCGAGGATGGCATAAGGATGCCCGGTCTTAGCTAAGCTAATGGGGAATCATGGAAGACACTATTTTGCAGAATAAAAATACTATTAAAAATATTATCAAATCAAAATTGTAGAAGAAAATGAGGTGTGATAAATAGTTAGAGGAAAAAGTAAAATTAAGGTATTATAAGGATGTAATAGACCCTAATCTAGAAGATCAAAATTATCTATATGTTTTGACAAGTGTAAAGAAAAAAATAAACATTTCTAAGATAAGAACAAATTCTCAGGAGCTCCATAGTGAAACTAGGCATTGGTCAATTCCTAAAATGCCATGGGATGAAAGAGTGTGTCACCTTTGTGAAACTAAGAAGGTTGAAGATGAAAATCATGTTCTCTTAGATTGTCCATCCTATAGCCAGATTAGATCTCATTTTCAAAATATTTGTCACACTACCAACCTTCCTAACCCCTTAACTCAAAAAAAACTATGGTCATCTTGGAAAACTTCCCTTAATGTTTTACGAGCACATAAACAAAATTCTAAAGAATCACATATAATCACTTACCCTCTTAAGGTCCGGTAGACCAATTCAGTCTTAGTGGATGTTAATCATCATCATCATCATCAGTGCTACATTCACTAGTTAAGACAATAATTGATACATTAATTAATGTATCAACTAACACATTAATTCTTTAGTTAATTATAGATTAATAGATAATTAATGTAATAAATAACTTAAAGTTAATTAATATATTTATGTATTAATCAGTTATGGATCACTATAATTAATTTGATTTCGTCACAATGTGATGATAGTAAAATACTTTGTTCATATTGTGACATGGATTTGTGGTCTTCACATTGAAACATTGGGTTCTATACATTAAAGATACTCAAATACAATGATTAATATATCTCAGTGGACACAAACAATGTATATACATTATATAATACAATAATTAATACATTAATGCATTAATGTGTATCAATACAATAATATCTTAATGTACACATCAATTAATTAATACTTTAATATAATGATTAAAATATTAATCTATGTATACATTAATTAATTAATGTATTAATTATTATATTGATATATTAATACAATAGTCAATGTGTTTAACCATGGTAAACTAAAGAGAACATGGTTGACCATGCTCAAACACAATGAACATAATTAACCATAGTGAACATGGTTGACCATGTTGACCGTTAATACAATAGTTAATAGATTAATTAAAAAATGTGTTAATTAATGTATTAATTATTGTATTAATGGTCAACATATTCAATCATGTTGACTATGGTTAACCACATTGATTGTGCTCAACGGTAAAATTATGAAGATGGGTGTCTATTTTGCTTGTTTTATGAGAAAAAAACTATATTTTCACAAGTTCTTCAACTTTCGATATACAAAAGTATTATTTTTATTTAGAATTTCAATTTATAGTAAAAACAAAACTTGTGAAGAATTTTGTTAGCTTTCCAATGACTATTTTTTTTTTTAATTGATATTTGATATGTCAATTTGGAAATTGTTTAACAATATGTTCCTTAAACATGAAAGGAATGATAATGAGTTATTCCCTACCCCCCAACAATTTATCTATTATTAAACTTTTGTTTTTGAAAAATGAAATACACTACAACAATTTAAAAAGACTCTATTTTATTATGACTATAATTTTGAATCTAACGAATGAATATTTTAATTTCTAGAATTTTTTGAAGTTGACCAAGATGAAAACGTTGCATATTTTAAACACATGATTTCTCCCACCTTATATCTATCTTAATTTTTACTTAAAAGTAAAATCCAAAAATACCCTTTTGAAAAGAACAGTTTAAAGATTTTGAATATATTTTTTTCTAAATTTTCCATTGTGTATTTTGAGAGATACAGACATTTCATTTCACTGAATCATAATATCAACTGAAAATATTATGAAGTGATTTTTTTAAATAAATAAATAAAATTAGATAAAGTAATGAAAATGAAAACAAATTATATACATTGAAAGTAGATTCAATTTTGCACATCTTGTTATTAGTTTCGAAACAAAATTTTGAGTATTTGTAGGAGTCTACAACCTCCAAAGTTAAGGTAAGCTAGAGGGAATTTGCAGTTTCCTGCAAACAACCCCATTTGTTGGTTTTCGGCCAAAAGAAAGTTTTTTTCGGCTGAAATATTTAATTCTGATAGAATCCGTAAAAAAAAATGATTTCCTAGATTTTCGGTCGAAACAATTATTTTTCGGCCAAAAGGTGAGTGAGATAATTATGTTGGTCGAAACAATTTCTAGAATTTTGGCGCTAAATCTTATAAATACGTTTTTGGTCGAACCAATTTAACATAGTTTACTCGCTTGTTTCAAGGTTTTGTAGAGCACCAAAACAAATTTTCGAATCATCTTTTTCATTTTTTTGAACAAGGTAGTTGATGTTTTGAAAGAAAAAAAGATTTATTTTTTTTAAGTTGAAGTTTTTATTTGAATAACAATTTATATATTAAAGGTTAAATGTTGAACATTTTTTCAAGGGGAAGGCTTTGTTGAACATTTTTTCAAAGTGAAGGCTTTGTTGAACATTTTTTCAAGGTGAAGGCTTTGTTGAATATTTTTTCAAAGTGAAGACTTTGTTGAACATTTTTTCAAGGTGAAGGCTTTGTTGAACATGTTTTCAAAGTGAAGCCTTTGCGGAACATTTTTTCAAGGTGAAGTCTTTGTTGAACATTTTTTCAAGGTGAATCCTTTGTTGAACATAAAATTATTGATATTATGTTTTAATAATTTTTGTGAGAATGCAGCTTTTCTGAGAATATTCAAAAAAGTTGATTTTTTAAAAAACTTTTACAGATAACTATATTCATGGAAAAAAAAGTTTGCACACGAGAAAATTTGATCGCACTCAAGATGAAAATCACCATAACAAACAAAGGAAAGAAAATTATTGGATAAATAAATGAGAACGTGCAAATATTGAAGAAAGAAACGATGATGATGTAAATAGAATTTTTCAACAAGAAAAAATTCAACCAGGTATGCTGCACATATTGTCTATATGAAAAGTATAGAGTTAAAATTCAAATTATTGTTTAATATAATTGATTGTAATTTTGATTTGATGTTTTTCAAAAAACATAAATAGATTTGTCCGATAACGTGGATGAAGTCGTTGAAACTAAAATTGAAAAAGAAGTCGAATCACCTATAACTATGTACATAAATTTAGATAATACAAGATGAACACTTGTATATAGTTTAGTGAATTTATGTTCGGGTTTTGTTTTTTAATACAAAATTTAAATTGAAATATCGAGGATAATCTATCAACATTGATGATGAAATATTATAAAATGTTGATACTAACAAGTTTGGGAAGAAAGAATCTAAGCATGATATAAGATATCAAACAAAGAATATGTATAATACTTTTTTCAAGGATGAATCAATAACAGTACAAGATCAAATTTCACTCTATCTAATAATGTCAAGAAATTTAAAATAAGCTACATCAGTATTGGGTATTCAATAGTCGACAAAAGATACAAAGGTGAAACAAAATGTCTTTGAAAATATAACTAGTGTATTAAAATCTTTTGGAAAATATAAAAAAAAAGATGTCAATGTTGCACGTAAAGTGATACAAACAATAGTTACTTCATCTAGCAATATAAAAGATCATTTGACACGACACATGGAAACAACGATGGGAACGTCAAGAAAAACATTGTAGAAACATAAAAAAATTCGATTGAAAATAGATGCAAATGATGAACTTGCTTGTTGGATAGAGATTTCTAGAAAACCGTACAAAGATAGACTTGCCTCAAGTGTTAAAGAATCGACACGTAATTGTTGGTTGAAAGAATCTCATATTTCACCACATACAATAGCTGTGTTGCAACAAAGAATAGAACGGAAACAATATCAAGAACATCCAAAACATATATTTCCAATGACAAAAATAGAATTAATCAATAAGTTCAAAGAAGAGAACAAGGAACTTAAAATTTCCATGAATATATGTGTACGACAAAATCCATGGTTTGTTAGACCCATCATTGTTCGTGAAACTTGTTGTTTTCATTATCATGTGGAATTTGAGTTATACTACGAAACTTTTATTGAATTTGGTAAAATTTATGGTCAAGTTCACCTCCTCCTTCCACATTTCGTGCTTTTATATCTGAAATTCTATGTGAAAGAGAAGGTGATGAATTATTTTACCAAAAAAAATGTGTTGGTTGAAATAAATGTGATCATTGTGGAAATCTAAGTTTGTTTCACTCAAAGTATCCTATTGATATGAATGATCAATCATTTTCTAATATAATAGTCAATTGGAAGATATATGAATATATCAATGCCATGACTCCACATTTTTCAAATGTTATTTCCAAAAGCATTGATTTGAAAGTAGATAAAATTTGTGTGATATATTTTTTGAAGAAGTTTGAGGAAGAAATTTATAAATACACCAAGCATAAACATAGAGCTCGATGGAAAGACATACAATTCAAACAATCCCGTGAAGTTTTTCCACGAGGGACAATTTTGTCTGTAGTTGATTTTGTGGAGAATTACACATTCACAGCAAAAAATGAAATAAAGAGTGAATATTATCATTTTGATCAAGTCACTATATTTCTCCACGTTCTATATAGAAATGCTCAATGAAGTCTTAATAACATAGAAAGAACCAAAGAAAATCGACATGTTATTAAAGAATATCACTTTTATATAAGTGATGATCGAGCACACAACACACATTATGTACAACATTGTTTTTATAAATTTTATGAATCATTAAGAGAATGCGGGATCATATTCGATCAACATTGGATATGGTCAGATGGGTGTGCAAGTCAGTTCAAATATTCATGATCATTCTATTGCTTGTGTCGTCTTCATAAGAAATCAAACATTATACATTGTTGGATTTTTTTTGAGATTGTTCATGGAAAAAGAGAGAAAGATGGTGCACTTCAAATCTATCATATGAACTCTCATGCTGATCAATTTGAATCCCCTGATCAAGTTCTTGAATGGTGCAAAGTGGCGCTAAGCCGTGAAAATAATCCGTCAAGGGATGTGCATAGGTGTGTCTATATATACATGTTACACATGTACACAAGATATTTTTATTCAAGTGTTCAAATTTAAATGATCTTCAATCATTTTCTTGAGAGATTTCAAGTTAACAAGTTCTTGTCTTGTGCAGTTTTTTTGGTATGCTGGAATCCAATATGTAAATAGATCAAACCCATATGAAGCCAATACAATACATGGGACATGGAAAATGCATTCAGTTAAAAAAAAATGCCATCAAAATGTGTTTTCACTTGATACAAGAAATGAGTCTTCTTTTTGTTTAGTTTGCAAAGAGGACACAAAATCCATAGAGATTTGTGAAAATGAAAATAAGGAATATGTTAAAGCTTAGAGACATAACGAACTTAATATAAAAGGGAAAATGCCACTTGGAAGCTCATAGGAGATGGAATCAAATAAAACTATAGTGTCAGTTGATGGCGATAGAGTTTCTGATCTTGTTAGAGAAGGTAATTTTTATGTTTAAATATTTTCAAACAACTTGTAAATGTACTTGTGTGATAATATAACATGAACTAATTTTTGGAACATATCAAATTATTTGCAGGAGACGTCTTTGTTGTGGTTTCACCTATAGACAACATGGGAAAAGTGAAATATTATTTGATGCGATGCACATAACGAAATATGAGGTTATTAGAATATTTTGATGATAATGGTTTTATATATTAAAGAGGATCCATCGTATTGAAAGGATATTTTTTTCAAGAAACCCATAAAACCGATACTCATATTCACTTTGAAGACTACTAGTCGGATATCATAAGCTGTCAATATAGTCATTAGGTATGTGCAGTGCACATAAATTTAATAGAAGTTCAATCAAGAAAAAAAGAAAAAGTTAGAAAATGGAAAATGTTCAAAGCCGATCGTGAACGAATAATTTAATATGGCATACCATTACGATTTCTTTAAACAACTAACATGTACATTCCAGAATTTTATATTTTGCATTGAAAGTACATGAATATATGAATACCTAGGATTCTATAATCATTTCTAGTTTATGTTACTTTCATGGTCCCTTCAAATAAGAAAATTTATATTTTTGATGAATTATAAAGTTTGTTGGGGCTTATTTACAATTTCAAGGAAGAACCTATAGATTGTGTCCAGGGAAACTAAAATGACCTATACTTTGGGCGATTATACTTTAATCCTACAAATTATCCAACGTATACACAAATCCTTTAATGCATAACCAATTAACTACATATAGGATTTGTGTTCATTATTTGCAAGGATTGAAATGTTTTTTCACATGAAGAGGATAAATTCATATCAAAACTATGACCCATTTCCATGTCATTATAAGGGACTATTGATAGCTTAGAAAAACTTTCACTAAATGTAGTACCTTTTATAAAATCATCCACCTCTTTATTAATATCTGTAGGGACAATATCATTCTACAAATAAAAAATAACAGGTCATCTACTAAGGCTTGGCTTGCTACACTTAGATTTCCATATTTTTAATTGAATTTGGAGTATATTGAAAATTCAAGGTAGTGTATGATTAACATCCTAATTAAAAAACTTAAAGAAATTTTTAAAATATCAATTCTAATTATGAAATTGCAAATTTTGATTCCAAAAGTGTTGATATTATATTAAATCGTTACAATGCACATTTAGATTTCAATATCTTGAATCAAATTGAAAACAAAATTGAAATTATGAGCTACTTGAAAAATGTGTATGATGAAACTAACACTACTTATATGCTACACATTACACATAGTTTTCATTAAGTTTGATTGAATAAACTTAAGTTAAAAAATAATTTGATTTTGTGATTTGATAACAAAAAATAAAAAATAACACCATCTACTAAGTCTTAGTTTGTTGCATTTAGATTTTCATTTTTTTAATTGAATTTGGAGTATATTGAGAATTCAAGATACTGTATGATTAAAATCGTAATTAAAATTTTTCAAGACATCTTAAAAATTATCAATTTTAATTATGAAATTGTGAATTTTGTTTCCAAAATTGTTGATATATTATTGCTAAATGTGCATTTAGATTTCAATATCTTGAAGAAAATTGAAAATAAAATTGAAATTATGAGCTACTTGAAAAATGTGTATGATGAACCTAACACTACTTATATTCTACACATTAAACATAGATTTCATTAAGTTTGATTGAAAAAACTTAAGTTCAAAAAGAATTTGATTTTGTGGCCTGATAACAAAAAATAAAAAATAACACCATGTACTAAGGCTTGGTTTGCTTCATTTAGATTTTCATTTTTTTATGTGAATTTGGAGTATATTGAGAATTCAAAGTAGTGTATGATTAACATGTCCTAATTAAAAATTAAAAGCACTAGTGAATACTTCCATTAATGGTAGTTGTCATATTAATAGAACTAGTGAATACTTCCAATGTGTAGAGGATTGATAATCCATTAACCCTTCTCTACCCTTTTTGATACACAAAAAAATTATATCAATATAAATTTTAATGAAAATTGCTTACTTATACTAAATTATATTTAATTTTACATATTAAAAAAGGTTCTAGATCATGTTTTTATTTCACGTATTCTTGAATAAATATATTGAAATCTCGAAAAGAAACCAAAGATGAACATAACCAATTTAGTGTTGGAATGTCGTTTCATTGTGATTTTTCAATAAAAAAACCAAGGATGAACATAACCAATTTAGTTTTGGACTGTCATTTCATTGTGAATTTTAAATTTTGAGTTCATAGTTTTTACTAAATTTTGGATTGATAGGATTCTATGCCCTATCAAAATAAGGAGGGGCCTAGATTGATGCAAATATCAATATGCTTAAATTTACATAATAATTGTTAAATTCAATTGATTATCACTTGAATGGAATGGAATAAAATCTGTATCACACAGTGAAAACTGGCTTTTACCTTGGTAATCTAAAACTATTTTTTCATCATCATGGACTCAGACTTTCTCTTTTTGTTTTCACTCTCATATACTTTTAATATACAATATTGGTTGTTGTTTTTTCCATTCTAATATTATTAATAGGATGGAATTGAAAAGTATAGAACTAACTTGAGCAACCCTATAGTCCTCAACCCTCATCTCTGAGTGTCATTTGGGGTAAGGGGATCCAAAGTGGGAAACTATAATTTCATGATTGTTTTGAATATTTTCAACCATATTTGCAAATCAAACAAAATTGAAATTATAAGTTAGAAACTATAATTTGATAACTACCTATATCTCCCATCGCTAAAGAATCAACACCGCTAAATTCCAAAAAACCACTCTGACACCCCTTCTTGCGCTTACCCTGACTTTTTCCATTGACAAAGTGCTCCCCAGGATGTCGCGATATGTCTACCTTTTTATCGTCTCACCTCAAACTGCTCATTTGTGCATGAAGAATGCACATCCCATGTGATTGTGAGCCTTCGAGGAAGAATCAGTCACATCTTTCAACCCTCAGAATATCTGAATGGCATTTGAGGTAAGGGGATCCAAAGTGGGAAACCATAATTTGATGATTTGTTTGACTATTTTCAACCATATTTGCAAATCAAACAAAATTGAAATTATAAGTTAGAAACTATAATTTGATGATTTGTTCAAGACAATTTTCAACCATATTTGGAAATTAGACAAAATTGAAATTATAATCTATTGACTAATTATAAATGAACACTAAACAATATATTTCACCATCATAAACAATATAAGAGAAATCAAATATGAAACCATAAACAATATACTCCACCATTATAAACAATATAAGAGAAATCAAAGATGAAACACTAAATTGATATTTTGAGTTCCATATATATATAATGAAAGTTTGAATAGTTACACCGCAAAATACATAAGTTCCACATACATTTTAGGATGATAACAAAAATTAAGAGGATTGATTAAAACATTTAACTCAAAAATTATGGACTTTAAGTGCAACTAGGGATGATTTTAAGGATGCAAATTTATTTTAAAATGTAGAAACCTTGGCGAATATTATCAATCCTTCATATGTCAATTATTGGCAATATTTTTTTTAAATATTCAAATTTCTAAGTATTTTATATAGTTTTTATAAAATTTTAGCGATTTTTAAGGAAAAATAATTTTATCCGATAGAATTTTGGTGAATCATTTTTAAAATAGAGAATCTCGTTTTTGGAAAAACCATGGAAAATCAGCTCATGAGCGAAATTTAGCCCCTAAAATCATCCATGAGGGTAACATCCCGCTCTTATGTGCACTAAGCTAACTTATTCTTTGAGGACACTTTCTTGCATGTGATCTAGATTATTATACTATTAGGAATTTGATTGTGATTATGAGGCATTATGGATATGATGACATGTTATTTTTTTGTATTGACATAAGAAGGTGCTATTGACTCGGTTCTCATAAGTGTGTGTAATGACCCCTTCATTACGACTACAAGCGAAGAAGGATTTTTATTTTTTTTTGTTTTTTTGCAAGAAGGCGACGATGACAATAGTTTAACCACACCACTGATGATGAATGCAAGCACATAGTCCAGGAAATAGGAAACTAATACTCCACACACTAGCACAAGAGAAACTGGGCAAAACGTGTGTAGCGCAACAAGGGAAACAACTACCTGCCAGACACAGCATGACCACGCCTACAAGCTAAGGGACAACATTCCCATCCCGACATAATGGCCTTGATGAGCTAGACTAGAACCTCAAGGTGCACGAACCCATGCATGAAGGTGTTCCACCCATGCACGGAAAAAAACTTCAACACTCGACAACACTCACACGGAAGGCACCGACTCTGGCCAAGTTCTCATTTTCCACTATCCAATAGGGAGCACCATGATCCCCTCATCAGGGATCATGTCATCCCTCGGTGATAGACGCGTCAATAACCTTGGCACAATACATCCTATATGGACCGAGGACTCGAGATAAATTCAATGCACTAGAAGCCGAATACTGATAAGAAGACCACGCCCATACCCCAACAATAGGTTGACAAGACACAATAATATGGAAACAAAGGAAAAAGGCAAGCCAATACACGACTTCGTCCACATCCCAACCCATTTATCAAGTCTGAAATGGTCAATATTTACAATCTAAATTTAGTGTTGAATACAAATCTAAATTAACCAGTCTAAATTACAAAGTCAGTGATTTAAAACCTAACTTAACATGATATAAAATTCTGATTTAGAGAGTCTAAATTACCAATTTAGAGAACCACTATTGTTACACATTATTTTGGTCACTCTGGTGATGTCTCTACAACTATGTGTTCAAGCTCTCATAAGGACCTTTTGCCTGAGAAAAGTGACTATTATCTTCTTCTACAAAACATATTTTTAGGATGAGCTTGCAGGTTACATGTATTGTAAGGTGCGAGAAACCCTAATTCTCATAGGAAACCCTATACTTGGAGTGTGATATGTTCGTAGTCTACTCTATAGGTAGGATGCGAACTTGTTTCAAAGCTTAAAAGGAGGAGGAAGTTACGAAGGTTCTAGAAGAGGATCTTCTAGAAAATGAATTGGCATTCGCATGGTTGGAATCCTACTGACTTCTCAGATTTAGTGGGATCATCCTCATCCCTTTAACCATATCTCCTTCTCCTATATAATGAAAATTTTATCAAGGAAGAGATTAAGCAAGATTAAATAAATAATTGTTGAAGGAATTGATTCAGAATTGTGTGAGGAATCCTGTTTGAATTGATGCTTGAGGCCTCCATTTGTCCATCAAGCCACATCGGATCTTCTTCATGCAAGTGTTGAGCAAGTGTGTGTGTTAGAATGAAGGACCACCGAAAGGAAGCTTGCGACATCAAGGAAATTTGGTTGTATCTTCTACTTTCATTTAATATAAATACAGTGGCATGTCCCTTTCCCATAAAATCACTCTTATTTTATTACATGAATCCTTGATCACATGTTTAGGTCTTCATTGAATATATTATTGTTTCTTTCACCTTGGTCGATTTGTGTTGTTGTAGATCAGATATCTCAAGACTACCAAAGCGAAGAAGGGACAACAGAGACATAAGGAAGCAATACCTAAAGGTATGTCATTTATTCCTTCCTTAATGATAAATTCAATGATTGTAACTTAGGGGAAGTGTCATGTCCTGTCCTGTTTTTTTCTAGATCTAGGTGAATCTAGGGATATATGTTAATGTCCTCATATATTGATTTATCTGATAACAACTATATATCATTTAAAATTAACCACATATCTAATTTTAGTGAGTCAATACTACTACTAGCTAATAGATTGCAATTCTAATTTAACCTTAATACCAATCTAATTCACAAGTCTAAAACTTACAAATTAGACATTAATTACAATCCAATCTAACATTAACACATTATAATTTAATCATTAATTACAATCTAATTGGGAAATTCTAATTTTAATCCCAAAATTACAATCTAACTAGTTATTAACATTATATAACAACCTTACTTATGAAATAAGCCCTGCGCTCTAGATTGTTTGCCAAGAAATGCCTAGGGTTTTCACTGTTGAATCTCCCTTGTTGTTTCTATGGCATCCCCTGGAGGAGGGGAGTCGTTGCCCCCTCCTTCTCCTGCAACCTCCTTCCACAAGCTCTTGGCCTCCCAAGGCAAGAAGCTTCCCCCTGTTGAACCCCCAAGATTCGTCAAGAATCCCGATTCGATCCCCAAAATTGATCTACCCCCGAATCACCTAATGTGTGTAGAAATATCTTTGTCAGACAGAGGATTGGTTGGACAATTCATGGGGCTTTGGCCATCATCCTGAACCACAGATAACTGGATCCAAAGAAACTAGCAATCGATGATCAAGAGAAGTGTAACTTGATATGTGGTGGGAAGAGGATTCTTCATCTTCAAATTCATCTCCCAAGAAGATAGAGATATCATCTTTAGAAATGGGTCATACTTCATGGGCACACAAGGTCTATACCTAAATCCCTGGACACCAAGTTTTTTCCTGGAGGTCGAAGTACCCAAGTATGTCCCCATTTGGGTCAGACTGCCTAATCTCCCTATCCATAGTTGGAACCCCTCTTCACTCCAGGCAATTGAGAATGGGCTAGGTCAATATATTGACAGAGCGGATCCTAAAGATCAATTCTCTTGTGTGCGCATTTGTGTGGAAGTGGACCTACAGGTGGGCCTTCCAAAGGAAATCAAATTAAATGTTGGATAATGGCATCACTATCAGAAAATAGATTATGAACAACTACCTTTCAAATGCAGAGGATTCCATGAATATGACCATTTCCAACAAAATTTCCCTAAAAACCCAAGCAAGGAGAAAGAAAATGGAGAAGGGTGGCAACAACCAAGGAAAGGGAAAGATTCATCCAGAGAAAAAGGACCAAGGAATGAGAAGACAACCCCCACACAACCCACAGAACAAGGAAACCAACCAGAAGTAAGGAAAGAAAATAACTTCAGACTGTTGGATCATAATCATGTAGGAACAATGGAAGGAGAAGCTCCTCAAGAAGGTCCACCCATCGAAGAACCGCATGGGAAATCAAACCTAGAAACTAGAGAGATGTCGACCCCAAAGATAGAAGAAGAGAAAGCCAATATTGGAGCAGGAAAGGGCGTGGATGCAGACATAGAGGAAGAAGAGGTCTCCTAAAAAAGTGAATAGGAAGGGGAAAGTGAAACTTTGGTCACCCCAAAGAAAGAAGGAAGAGGAAGAAAATAAAAAAAGAAGAAGAAAGAGATAAGGAAACATATAAAGACATCTTGAATGGATCAAAACCAACAATCAGACAAGTGATCAGTGTAAGCCACACAAGGAAGCACTCCAAGGATCTTCAAGGAGCCCACACATCCCCCCTAGGTAAATCATGAAACTAACATCCTGGAATTGTAGGGGGTTTGGTAGCAAAATGAAGGAAGAATCACTAAAAGATATCATAAAAACCTCTAAGTCTGATATCCTACTAGTCCCAGAGACCAAGATGGAAGAACAAGAATTCCTCGAAACAACAAAAGCACTCTGGAAAATAAGCCAAGGAATAGCAGAAAACGCAAGAGAAGACTCAAGAGGTATATGCACCCTCTGGAACACTATGAAGTTCGACCTAGTCAATTTTGAAGCAAGAAAGCAGTGGATATACACCAGCCTCCTTCACAGAGAAACATACCAACTGGTAAGTCTCTTCAAACTTTATGTGTCATTCCTGTTAGAGGAAAACATAATTTGTTGGGATTCTCTAAAAGATTACCTGTAGCTAAAGGATCTAGATAATATCATTATCGTGGGGGATCTAAATGTGAACCTAGATCTAACCGAGAAAAAAGGTGGCTCTATTGTGCGAGACCCAGAAAGAGAATGTGTAGAATATATCATGTTTGATTGGGAGCTGGAAGACATCAAACCAAAAAAAATTAAATACACGTGGTCAAACAAGACGGTAGGCCCGGGGAACTTTACTGCTAGATTAGACAGGTTCTTAGTCCAAATCTCCTTCTTACTTCTGGGCCTCAAGCCCTCCTATTCGATCCTCTTGCACAGTGTGTCATACCACAAACCAATCCTCTTAGAAATCTAACCTGACAAGAATCTAGGACCAATCCCTTTCAGATTCAATCTAGCCTGGATCCATGAGGAAGGCTACCAGAAGCTGGTTACCAAAACTTGGAATGACACAATAAGAGGCTCAGCCTTCTTTGTTTGGGAAGAAAAACTCAGGAGACTAAAGGCATCATTAAAGTCTTGGGTTAAAACCTGCTCAAGCCCAATTGCAATTCACCAAGAAGCCCAAAAGCAACTAGGGAACCATCAGCTTGAAATGGAAAATCAGGAAATCACCCAAGAAATATTGCATCAAGAAGACCAACTCCAAATAAATTGGTACAAACCCTGCCGAGAGGAGGAAAATTACTAGCGACAGAAATCGAGAAGCCTCTAGTTGGAAGAAGGAGATAAAAACACTAGCTACTTTCACAAACAAGATGAGGCAAGGAAGCAATACAAGAAAGTCACTGAAATTCAGGTTCAAAACCAAACAATAGTAGATTTTGAAAGAATAAAAGAAGTTGCGGCAAACGATTTCAAAACTCTCTACACAGAAACTCAACGTTCTACAATCAAATCTAAATCTTACCCCCTCTCACTCATCCCTTCCATCATCCAAGAATAAGTCAACATGAGTCTAACAAAGGCAGTAACCCATCATGAAATAAAAGAGGAATTTGATCAAATGAACCCAGACAAAGCCCCAGGTCTTGACGGTTTCAAAGACACATTATTTCAACATAGTTGGGATATAATCAAATCAGACCTTACAAAATTGATCTAAAAAATTCAAACTTCCAGCAAGTTAGGAGGAGGAACAAATTCACATTTCCTAGCTCTTATTCCAAAAGAAAAAAGAGCAGTCATTTTTGGAAGATTTCGGCCAATATCCCTATGTAACACAAGTTACAAAATCCTCAAAAAAGTAATAGCCACCAGAATCAAAAGAATTCTCCCGACAATCATCCCTGAAAACCAAGGCGGGTTTATAAAAGAAAAACATATAGTGGAAAATATCATCCTAGTTCAAGAAGCTCTACACTCCAGCATCTTAAGGAAAGAAAAATGTATGATTATAAATCTTGATCTTGATAATGTGTTTGAAAGGGTAAGACATAACTTCCTATTCAGATTCATGGAAAATTTTGGTTTTTCCCCAGCATTTATAAATTGGATAAAAGATTTCATTCCCTCCCCCTGGATAGCACCACTAGTGAATGGAAGGACCACTAAGTTCTTTCAAGCCTCTAGAGGACTCAAGCAAGGCTACCCCCTTTCTCCTCTTCTTTATTCCATCTAAGCCTCAGTGCTAAGCTTCCAATTAGACCATTTCTAGATGCATAAAAACCTCCTAGGCCTGAGGATATCCCATGGGGTAAAGGACATAAATCATGCCCAATTTGCGGATGACACATTGTTGATGGGAGGAACGAGTTTGAAAAAAACAAGGAAATTAAAAAATGAGTTAGATGTCTACACATAAAACTTCGACAGTTCCATAAGTCTAATTAAAAGCAAGATCTTTGGATGGAACATCACACCAAGGGAAATGTTATATATCTCTATAATTATGGGAATGGAAGGTTGGACCAACTAGGAGGCCTTTAAATACCTGGGAGTCCCAATTTTCAAATCCAAGACAAAGGCTTCACACTGGAACCTATTGATAGACAAGTTAAAAAACAAAATAAACTCCTGGGGAACAAACTGGCGAAATCTTGCGGGCAAAGTGGTCCTCATCAAAGAAATTCTAGCAAGCTTTTTGATCTACCAAAGCTCCCTGTTACTTGCCCCAGTTTCCACGATCTATAAAATCAAAAGATTGTTTAGAAAATTTCTATGGGAAGGAGGAAAGAAATCAGGGAAACAATCTCCAATCCTATCTTAGAAGGAGGTCTTCATTTGAAAAACATACAGGAACAAAATCTAGCTTTAGGAGAAAATATACTATGGAACCTAATCATAGGGACCCCTTCCTGGAGTAAAAAATTGCTTTGGAGGAAGTACTTCCGAGGCCCAAGGAAAAAGTGCCTGGATTGCCCAGTTGTGGTGGAGAAAGGATCCCCAATATTCTCACTGTGTTAGAAGGATTTGAAACACTTTAGACCTCAACTTGCCTGGATACCATGAAATGGAAAAGCGATCAAAGTTTAGGAAGACTCAATAATGGGAGACCCACCTCTAGGCTCGAGATAAGATATTAACCAACTCAAAGTGTGGATGAGAACTCATAATTTAAATAGTTTTTGGGATATCTCAGTTTGGGGAAATGATGAAAAAAGCCTTGTCAAAATTGGGAAATGGCTAACATACCTCCAAACTTAGAAGAGGACTGGAACACTATGAAGTTCTGCCTACAAGGGAAATCCCCCCTAAAATAAACGGAAAAAGACAAGAGAGGTTGGGGAACAGGCTCTGGAATTTACACTACAACAGTTGGGTATCAACACATAGTCTTTGTCCCTAACTTCCCCCCAGATCCAACAATGTGGAGAGAAATCTGGACCATCAAATATATCCCAAAGATAGACATGTTTATTTGGACCATGGCTCATAGAGGTATCCTAACTGGAGAAAACTTAAGATGAAGAGGATGAGAAGGTCCTCATAGACGTCCCCTCTATCTTCAAGAAGAGGAAACCACATACCATCTTCTCCTAATCTATGTTTACTCCAAGGAAGTCTGGCAGTTAGACCTAGGTTTCACCTTCGAGCTCCGACAAGAAGCCAACATCCTGCTCCAAAATTGGAATTCCCTCTGTCCCTTCCAAACAACAAAAAAAGGCCAAATATCCACCCTATGGAGAAGTCTCCCTAAATTTATACTCTGGAAAATTTGACTCAAATGAAATAACAAGATTTTTAGGGAGACCAAAAGCATTCCAACTCAAGTTGCAACCAACATAAAGGCCTATTTTGGGGAGACTGGCCCCTACTTCTGCAAAGTTAAAAACTCAAATCCCCTGGAGCCAGAATGATGCAGGAGCATCTCTCCATGCCAATCCGTCAACCACGTCAGCCCACACTCATTCATGTGCTGAAAAGGAGGCGCAACCTCATTTTGAATTTGTATTGAATGTAATTTAATGTGCTTAGGCTGTTGAGCCAGGAAAGCCATGCCTTTGCGCAGGCATTAGATAGGATCGGCCTTTATTGTAGATTGGCTGAGATCTAGGTCCGATTTTGGACTAGACAGCCCCATTCATTGTAATTGAATAGGGTAGGTGTACCTGGAGGGAAGCGCTGAGAGCACCTCAGGTAAAAGAGATAGGGAGATCTCATTTTAGGGAAGGAGAAGTACATGTAGATAGAATGCATGTAGAGATGGGGAGAGCTCGGGAACACCTTGTAAAATATACAGGCATTTGCCATTATTAATACAGAGCAGTTTTTCCTGCACCAGTCTGTCATTATATGCATGTCTATATGTGTGTGTTCATTATATGCTGCAATTGTATATTGTTATTATGCCTTTGCAGGGGTTTGGTTTGATTTCAGGTTTGAGAGGTCTTTGAGGTTTCATGCCATGAGGGCGTGACAGAGTGTCGAGACTCTGAATACCAGTGCATTGGGATGCGCTTTTGAACTCGGAGGATTCAGACAAAGACGTGCTGAGAGCACAAGCCTAGAATCATCAAATTCATACAGAAGGACGAAATTGGGGTTGCTAAACACCTCAATAGCCAAGGCAGTGTAGCTGAGACACTGTTGTGGACAGAACCTTTACTGGGTGTTCTGTAGGAGCTCTACCTAGAGTGTATCGAGCGTATGTACAGGAGCGTATAGAGAGAAAGAACTCTGCTGTGAGTTCTCCAGCGAATGCCAGAATCACTAAGGATTCTGAGAGGCTCTGCCAGGAGGGCATTGAGCAGATGCAAAAGGTGCATAGGAACCCAGAACTACTAAATGTTCTGTGGGAGAAGAGACTCCGCCAGGAGGGCGTTGAGTAAGTGTACAGATGGCACAGGAGGAAAGAACTCCGTGAGTTCTATTATCTGAAGGAAGCATCCACTGAGGGAGCTTTTACTGGGTTACTGAATACCCAGAGTACTCAGCAATAGGTTGCTTGAGTTGGGAGACGGCCAGGAAGGCATATGAATATTCTCCATCAGTGGGAGGAGAAGAAACGAGAAATTCCCCAAGGGGTCTGAGTATTCGTAGAATCTCAGGACAGATAGCGCTTTGCGCGAGGAGACTCTACAGAGACACAGAAGTCATCGAATCCTTCGAGGGTTCGATAGGAGAAGCAAATCTCAAGAGGAATAGTGTTCTTATACGCGCAGGAAGTCCAAAAGTGAGTAACAGCCGTCAAATCGGTAGGAGGACTGATTCTGGATCGTTGAAATTCTACGTCCAGGGAACTGTGGAAGAAGCGCACAGGAGGGGAGAATCGACCGTCGTCGGATCTCAGACCAGATCGCTGACAACCGTCAGATCTGTGAAAGATGCATGAGGGATAGCAGTCGGGATTTTGGCCATCGGGAAATCGGAGTTCTCGATGTCATGAAAATGGGGACTTTGAAAGTTCCGAAATCCCAAGAGTAAATCTGAGCCGTCCATCTGAGGAGGGACACGTGTCACGTGATCGTCCTTTCTGGAGATCTGAGGCACCAAGCATCGGGACTTGCAGGTCTCGAATCAGCCACATAATCTGGACCGTCCGTTCGGTGGATAGGTGGCAGGAATCCATCGAAGGATCGGGATATCGGCATTCGAAGAATCGGAGTTCTCGAGGTCGAGGGAACTAGGACATCGGAAGTTCCGAAATCCTGACGAGATCGGGATCGTTCATTTGAGGGACGCGTGGCAAGCATCCAGCGCCATCGGCTTTTGGTGCATCGGGAATTCGGCATTCCTGTGGACAAAGACATCGGGAAATTCAGGTTTGAAACCCCGATAGATAAACATAAGGTTGAGGTCTTATTGGGATGGTCATATGGACCACGAGCTGAGCCCGGAGGCCAGCGCATACAGGGAAAGTGCTAGTCGCGAATCGGGGATTCGAGAGTGCAGTGACTCTCGACCGCATGAACCGCGAAACCCCGAACCCCGATAGTGACTCGGTGATAACCACGGTTAGTTGCAGAGGCCGTGCAGGTGAATGAGAAGGACCTGTGGATCGGTTATTTGCACAGTGATTCCCGAGAGGAATCAAAAGAGCTGATTCGGCTCAGCAGAAAGGGAATTTAAACGATCCTGAGAGCAAACGAGATGGAGGTGTAGATGCACCCTCGTTTGCGTCAAGTGGTATCAGAGATGGAAATTCTTGCTTGTAGATTTCAGGAAGGAAGAGACAGAGGAGCGGAAGAAGATAGGGTTGCTGAGAACTCTGTGGGGACTTGCTTGCTGGAGGTAGCAGTCCGTAGACGGTCAGAGGGAGGCTGTAGAAGAAAGCTGAGCACTCATGATTGCTGGAGTGACAGCAGAAGATCTGTCGAGGGGACAGGTGGACACAACAAAATGGCTACTGAAGGCCATAGGAAGAAAAGCAAGGCAGAAAAGCTTGCCGAATGGGATGAAGAAGAGACTCGAAAGCTCTATGAATTAAAGGCAGACATAGAGAAGATGGAACTGCGGATGCGGCAGGATAAAAGGAGGAGACGGCTGCGTGAATTTCCAATGGAGAAGGCAAAAGAGAAATGGCCAGTCAAGCAGCTGATGGTCATAAGACAGCGTAGGTTGTTGAAAAGATGGATGAGGTATGCTGAGAACCTCAGGGCCGCAGAAGAAGACATGATTTGTTACTGTTGGCCAGAGACAGGACAAAGTCTTGATGGCGATGATGATGATGATGATGATGATTGGAATAAATTGGAATCAGCTGATGGTTTCAAATACTGCCGATTGGGCAGAAAGGAAGAAATTCCAGTTTGCCAGGAGGGCAACAAATTGGGATCAGTTGAGGATCTCAAGGACTGTCGTGAGGGTAGCCAGGGAATTTCAAATTGCCAGTTGGGCAGGGGAACAGAATTGGGGTCGCCTGAGGATCTCAAAGACTGTCGAGAGGACAACCAGGAAACTTTGCATTGCCAGCTGAGCGATGAAAGGAGATCAGGTGAAGATCTCGAAGACTACCAAGAGGGAAACATAAGCATACTAAGCTGCCTGGAGGGCAGGGATGAAAAACTGAGACTGTCTGAGAGTCTCTTGGACTCAAGGGAGAGCTCAATTCAGCAAAGGTTGCTGATGAAGATGGGATCGGTTGATCTCATAATCTGCCAGGGAAGCGGTGGAAGCATCCCATATTGCCAGGTGGGTAGGGATGAGCAGATAAGACCATCTGTGGGTCTTAGTAACCCAGAAGTGAGTTGGAATCAGCTAAGAGAGCTGACAGAGCAAGTGGGCTCAAGGATGAATGTGGATCAGTAGATGCAGCTGACAGAGGAGGAAAGTCAGAACGATATTCTGATGGTTGGGGGAATAAAAGTATTCCTACCATCTGCCCAGGAGGGGGCAGAAAATTCAATTGCAGATATAGCAGCAGCAACAGAACAGTCACCGCAGGAGATGACTATGAGAAAAGAAAGGAAATTTGAGCAGGTATCTGAGACTGCCCAAGCGGATGAAGAGAAGAATGAGTGTTCTGAGGAACAACTCAATGATTTCAGCCAGCAAGCTGAAAGAGCTGTAACATTGAGGCTAACAGCAGAAAAAGAAAAAGAAGAAGATGAGCATTCTAAGGAACGACTCGACATATTCAACATTGTAGCTGAAAAGACTGCAACAGGGGAGTTTGCAGCAGAAGGTGAAGAGAATGAGCATTTCGAGGAATGTCTCAATGAATTCAGCCAGGAAGCTGAGAAAGCTACAGCACTGAAGCTGACAGCCGAAGAAGCCGAAAAGGAAGAGGAGCATTCTGAGGAAAGGCTCAGCATTTTCAGCCATGAAGTTGAAAACAATGCAACATGGGGGGTTGCTGAAGCAGAAGAAGGAGACACAGACAACATATGTCTTGTTGAGATGTGAGAGCAGATTGAAGCCCTAGAAGACAGGGTGAAAGTGCAGGGCATGCACATCCAACAGGTGAGGTTGGAAACAGATGAAGGCATGGGAGATCATGATGATCAGTCCCATGGCCAAAAAAATTTCCAGCTGTGGAGACTGCAACAGAAAAACCAGCCACTGGAGAAGCTGGATGAAGCGATCAAGGAGATCATGGAGCTGATGTTGAAATCAGCAGAGACTACCAGCGAGGAGCAGCTAGGCAGAGGGAAAGCAGCGGCAGCAGCGCAGCAGAAGCAGCAGCAGCAGCAGAATGGAGCAGAGGGAAAGCTCCAAAGACTTGTCTGGGATCCAGGTGGACTCCAACAAGCTACAGGGGAAGCTCATGAGCAGGAGCTCATGATTTTTGCAGCTATGGAGTATGATGCAGGAGCATCTCTCCATGCCAATCCGTCAACCACGTCAGCGCACACTCATTCATGTGCTGAAAAGGAGGCGCAGCCTCATTTTGAATTTGTATTGAATGTAATTTAATGTGCTTAGGTTGTTGAGCCAGGAAATCCATGCCTTTGCGCAGGAATTAGATAGGATCGGCCTTTATTGTAGATTGGCTGAGATCTAGGTCGAATTTTGGACTAGACAACCCCATTCATTGTAATTGAATAGGGTAGGTGTACCTAGAGGGAAGCGCTGAGAGCACCTTAGGTAAAAGAGATAGGGAGATCTCATTTTAGGGAAGGAGAAGTACATGTAGATAGAATGCATGTAGAATGGGGGAGAGCTCAGGAACACCTTGTAAAATATACAGGCATTTGCCATTATTAATACAGAGCAGTTTTTCCTGCACCAGTCTGTCATTATATGCATGTCTATATGTGTGTGTTCATTATATGCTGCAATTGTGTATTGTTATTATGCCTTTGCAGGGGTTTGGTTTGATTTCAGGTTTGAGAGGTCTTTGAGGTTTCATGCCATGAGGGCGTGACAGAGTGCCGAGACTCTGAATACCAGTGCATTGGGATGCGCTTCTGAACTCGGAGGAGTCAGACAAAGACGTGCTGAGAGCACAAGCCTAGAATCATCAAATTCATACAGAAGGACGACTTTGGGGTTGCTGAACACCTCAATAGCCAAGGCAGTGTAGCTGAGACATTGTTGTGGACAGAACCTTTATTGGGTGTTCTGTAGGAGCTCTACCTAGAGTGTATCGAGCGTATGTACAGGAGCGTACAGAGAGAAAGAACTCTGCTGTGAGTTCTCTAGCGAATACCAGAATCACTAAGGATTCTGAGAGGCTCTGCCAGGAGGGCATTGAGCAGATGCAAAAGGTGCATAGGAACCCAGAACTACTGAATGTTCTGTGGGAGAAGAGACTCCGCCAGGAGGGCGTTGAGTAAGTGTGCAGATGGCAYAGGAGGAAAGAAMTCCRTSAGTTCTATTATCTGAAGGAAGCATCCACTGARGGAGMTTTTACTGGGTTACTGAATACCCAGAGTACTCAGSAATAGGTTKCTTGAGTTGGGAGACGGCCAGGAAGGCATCTGAATATTCTCCATCAGTGGGAGGAGAAGAAACGAGAAATTCCCCAAGGGGTCTGAGTATTCGTAGAAGCTCAGGACAGATAGCGCTTTGCGCGAGGAGA
The DNA here is from genome assembly GCA_009831015.1 of Picea engelmannii. NCBI lineage: Eukaryota > Viridiplantae > Streptophyta > Pinopsida > Pinales > Pinaceae > Picea > Picea engelmannii. The sequence continues at coordinate 1,151,128 of ML778064.1, forward strand.
CTCTACAGAGACACATAAGTCATTGAATCCTTCGAGGCTTCGATAGGAGAAGCAAAGCTCAGTAGGAATAACATTCTTATACGCGCAGGAAGTCCAGAAGGGAGTAACAGCCGTCAGATCGGCAGGAGGACTGATTCTAGATCGTTGAAATTCTACGTCCAGGGAACTGTGGAAGAAGCGCACAGGAGAGGAGAATCGATCGTCGTCGGATCTCAGACCAGATCGCCGACAACCGTCAGATCTGTGAAAGCTGCATGAGGGATAACAGTCGGGATTTTGGCCATCGGGAAATCGGAGTTCTCGATGTCATGAAAATGGGGACTTTGAAAGTTCCGAAATCCCGAGAGTAAATCTGAGCCGTCCATCTGAGGAGGGAAACGTGTCACGTGATCGTCCTTTCCGTAGATCTGAGGCACCAAGCATCGTGACTTGCAGGTCTCGAATCAGTGACATAATCTGGACCATCCATTCGGTGGATAGGTGGCAGGAATACATCGAAGGATCGAGATATCAGCATTCGAAGAATCAGAGTTCTCGATGTAGAGGGAACTAGGACATCGGAAGTTTCGAAATCCCGACGAGATCGGGATCGTTCATTTGAGGGACGCGTGGAAAGCATCCAACGCCATCGGCTTTTGGTGCATCGAGAATTCGGCATTCCCGTGGACAAAGACATCGAGAAATTTAGGTTTGAAACCACGATAGATAAACATAAGGTTGAGGTCTTATTGGGATGGTCATATGGACCACGAGCTGAGCCCGGAGGCCAGCGCATACAGGGAAAGTGCTAGTCGCGAATCGGGGATTCGAGAGTGCAGTGACTCTCGACCGCATGAACCGCGAAACCCCGAACCCCGATAGTGACTCAGTGATAACCACGGTTAGTTGCAGAGGCCGTGCAGGTGAATGAGAAGGACCTGTGGATCGGGTATTTGCATAGTGATTCCCGAGAGGAATCAAAAGAGATGATTTGGCTCAGCAGAAAGGGAATTTAAACGATCCTGAGAGCAGACGAGATGGAGGTGTAGATGCACCCTCGTTTGCATCACAGAAGAGGAACATTGGATTGAACACTTTAATCTCCACGATCAGCAACAACAAACAGGAAGCAACTCTCACCAGGAAATCTGGGAAATCCAGAAGGAGGAGCAATATTTCGATGAATGGAAGAGAAAGGAAAAGAAACATATTTTTTTCTTTGAAGGGGCTTCCAAAGAAAATCCAGGTCTGACTGGTGGAGGGGGAGTCTTGGTAAGCCCAATAGGTCACCCGGAACTCAAATTTTCCTGGGGACTTGGAATATAATCTAATAATAGAGAAGAAGAACTGGCCCTCTAGCAAGGAATAACTCAAGCAATTAACCACAATGTCCAAGATCTGGTGATAATAGGGGACTCCAAGTTAGTGATCCAAGCCTTAATCCTTCATAACAGAGTCAAAAATGCAAAACTCCATCACATTCTAGAGAAAATCCGTCTCCTCCTTGGAATTCTCCATACTTACACGATTTACCATGTCCTCCAGAGTCTAAATGCGTCAATAGACGCAGAGGTCAACAAAGGAGCCAGATCTCATATTGGAACCTTACAAATAAATGGAATCACAACTAGAATGGATTGGCCTTGAGACTTGGGGAAAAAGATCGGTAGTTGAAAGGGGTGTGAGATGGTAAGGCCATAAGGCACAAGATACAATACACAAGGGAGAACCCAAGGCAGGTAAAGACAAAGAAAATGTCAGAATGGATGGACGTAAACATAATTTGGTTGTTGAATTTTTAGGGAAATCCATCACTCCAAATCGTGCGAATCATTTAGGGGAGACGAATCTGGAAGAATTTGTAGATAAAAATGGAATCAAGGAAGGGCCTCCTCATACCCAAATCATACAATGTAAAGAGAGATAGTCAAGCAGAGGCAGAGAGAAGCATGTGCACAATTGTAGTAGTCTCGGAGAAACAACGAAGGAGAAGGAGATGACATCAACTCGGGCAACAAACCCACTACTTACAAAAGGTTGAATTCAAAGGAAGAAGACCTGAAATGTCTCAAGCATATGTTGCATCATCAATTGGATTTTCTCCAGAACTTAGACATCGAAGCTGGAAGGCGCTTGGAAATGATCGAAGCTGATATCACCACAACAAAATTCGGGCTAACATAGGAGCTAGGGAAGTTATGTAAAGAACTCGGAGATCCTAAACAAGAGTTCTAAAATAGAGTTAGCAATTTGGAAGAAAAAATGAAACAACTGAACAAATAATGGAAGACAGAGAGGGACTATCCCCATTAGGATGATCCAAAGTAATTTGATCAACAGTTCAAAAGCATGGAATGCATATTTGAAACCATTACAACGAAGAAGGTGTTTTGTATAGAATCCTCCACAGTAAATGCCTTTGTTAGTTTTTCTCTTTCCATCACCTGGTAGGAAGGCATAGCCTCTAGGATTTGTAACTGATTAAGTAAAGTATGTCTCAATCCTTTTGTAACCACATGAGTGGCTTCGCCACTTTTTTCTTTAATTAAAAATCCATTACCTGTTTTTGTCAAAATATAAAATAAAAAAATTATATAACAACCTCGATTCTTTTTAGGATGAAGACAATGTATTAAAAGTGTTGTCGAGATCATCCATGGACTTGGAGATCCAAACTTCTTAGATAAACCGCAAGCTAGGGTTTTTGATAGTCACGGCCATAGCAGAGGGTAGCATGAGCACCATAGGGGAGGGTAAGGGTACCCCCTTATACAAACAGGTTGTGGTAGACAGAGGGAAAGGGCCAAGGGGTATATTTTTCAAGACACCAGTGACAGGCGCCTCAGGATCTAACCATGGAATAGGTCAGGAAAGGAACAAGGGGAAAAGTGAATGCATGGAATAGGAAGCCATATAAAATCATAACACGATGCAAGACACAATGAATACTAACGAGGCATAAGGGTGCAACCCGTGCAAACCCAAATCAACACTGATACCAAAGGTGATACTGGAGGATCCACAAACACAACTCTACAGGGATCAGATGAAGGAGTATGCCCTAATTTGCAAATATATGGGCTTGTGACCCACCGAGATACCGTTGTGCAACTGGATCAAATACCACTGGAATCCAAAGGGGAAAGTGGAGCTCCATCTAGGCTTGAAAGGTTTCTTCACAGTAGTCTTCATAAACCTAGAGGATAGAGATAGAGTAATTGAAGGAGGTCCATACTTCCATGCATTAGCAGAACTGTACATGCATCCAGGGAAGGATAATTTCTCCCCATAAAAGGAGATCTTCAAAAAGGTACCAGTCTGGTTGAGACTTTGCTCCATACCCTTAAACTATTAGTTTCCCTCTACATTTGAAGCAATAGGGAATAAAATGGGGAAATACATAAATACCGAAGAAGCCACCCTGAAGGGTAGATACACATCTTACATGAGAATATGTATAGAGATGGATGTGTCGGGAGCAGTCCTATAACCCATAATCCTCAAATTCAAGGATGAGGAGTGGATCCAAAAAATAGATTATGAATGGATCCCCTTTTGATGTATAAGGTTCCATGAACATGGTCACTTGATCGGGGAATGCCCACTTAATAAAAAATAGGAAATAGGAAACGAGAAACCCCAAACCACAACAGGATGAGGATGGGTTTGTTAAACCAAACCCCAGAAGTAGAGCCAACAAAAAGAAGAGAAAAGCCCAAAAAGGAAATAACCTAGAGGTCCAGATTACCCCGAAATGAAGGGATAAAACAAATCAAGGGGAAGAAGCAAAGAAGGATACGGAATTTTTTTAGGAAGTTAGAGAACAAACACGAAACAAGCCCACCGACCGGCTGCATACATCGTTGCACTTCCACTTGATACCTATAGTAATGATAAACAACTCATCTCTCCTTGACCTTATCTTGTATTCTTAATACTTTTGTCACTCCATTCCCTGCAAGGAAAAAGAACCCTCCATTGTCCTAGTCATGTTCACGACTAGGGATCTCAGGGAAGTAAGAATAGGAGAGAACACATCTTGGGGTGATACCTTACTTCATGGCATGGCCACACTCAAGGAAGCGAAAGCCTACAAACAAATCTTAAACAAGTTTGTGGAAGCCTTGGGGGCAGAGATAAACCAGTCCAAATCTATGATCTTCTTCTTTAATACCACCTCTTCTATCCAAAGGAATTTGGCCAACATCTTGGGATTTGAATGAAAATCCCTCCTGTTAGCACTCTGTAATTTTCCCAAGGATGTGATGGCAGTCATAGAGGCAACATCAAAACCACTTCGAGTCTTGGATCTAGCCCTCCAAGACTCAGAGAGGGATCTCTTTGTCTGATATAACTTTGTTTGAAGAGAATATTAGGCTAGCTATGCAGAACATGGGTTTGTTTATGGATTCAGAGTTGGTTATGGACAGAGAAAAGAAACCATGGGATAAGGAGTCACTGCACGAATGGTCAAAAATCCATGTCAATAGGCTAATATTTGTAGGGCATGGTAGACAATTCACTGGACCCTTTAATTTAAATGGAATGGGTGAGACAAAGCAGGTCAAGAAATCCAATTAAACATGGAGAAACTAAGAATCATGACTTTAATCTTCAGTGGAAAACATAAAAAACTATACCAAACCAAAGACAGAGGCTGCATTAAAACCAATTATGTTTTTAATATTCTTGGAATAATTCAGAGGAAGACATTAATTATGATAACAGAGAAACAAATTAACACAGAGGGATGCACATCACCAGTTGAAATAGTCACAAGAATCCTACATCTGTAACGACCTTCCTCGTTAAGACAACAACTCTATAGCAGGTGAAATNNNNTAAGGTGTGTGCGCGCGTGTAGAAGCATCAAAACACTTGACTCTATGTCGCCCCTTGACAACCATCAATACGCAACCACGATTTTCATCACAAGAAGACTAAAGGCACACTACGAGTAACTGCAAACAATATACGACCATAGGCATAAGGTGCACAATGCAAACATTTAGCGACAAAAGTAAACTGACCACCCGCCTGTCCTACCCTGTAAGGTTAGGACCTCCAAGACACATAATCAACGCTCAAGCCCAGGTTCCCATCGATTTTAATCATTTAAGGTCTCAGGGATGGCGACTGTTCTGAGGAGCATGGAGGTGTCTACATCCCACCCGACACAACAGACCAAGCAACCAACTGATCACAATCAAGTACAACATAAATAAGAAGAACAATTGCACCCTTTACGAAAGGCGCGTGACCCAAGGACTCCGACAACGAACACCCCAGGTTCAACATTTATTAAGTGAACCACCCCCTCAATTTACTAACTCCGAGTAATTTAATATGCGTACTCTGGACATTCCACCATATATGTTTTGTCTATAATGATAATTTACACTAGCATTACAATAAGAAACCCCATCAATGTGTTTCTAAGGATAACAACATTGCAATAAAGACAATGATCATACGTATCAAGGATATCAACTCTAACTTACAATTTATTTATATGCGAGAATGATACCATTACATACTTCCAACAATCTATTACAATTACCTAATTTATAAACTAATGTTCCATCGCATTCATTTACATACTACAGTAACCACATTACCTAGTCAACATTTACGCCTTACTAACTATTTATGAAATTGTTAACAACCGTTACATGAATACTTCAGTGTCAATACGATTAGATTACCTCCCATTAACATCCCATTACCTCAATTTCCATTGCTTGTACTAACATTAACTGTTTGTTACAAATTGTTTTCTAATGCTCTTGCAAAGGCTTTCGAAACTACCTTTTTGTTATCTAACCAAAACATTTCATTAGCTTCAAATTGCAAGGGAAAATAAAGATTACATTTCTGTTAACTAACTAAAGTATTGCATGAACTTCATGCTGCACTAACCTTACACTAAAACAGCCAGCATTGCCTTATTTAAAATGATATTGCCAATTAGAGAATCAACAGGATACCTACCAATCGTGCAACAACAAATTACTAATTTAACACTACCAATCATGTCATAATATATATGCCATTTATGCAGGAAAATACATACCCATCATGCAACCGAAACTTGATATCATTATCATGCAACAGATAAATTATACCATACCTTACAATGACCTTACCAAATATAACTAAGTGATTTAAACATCATCCTGGGCAATTTGATTTAACAATTAGTAACATTGCTATTTAACATTAGCATTAACGTTCAATTTAACAAATATTAATATTCGATTAACAGTCATCATTAATTTTGCGATTAACAAATTTTTACCTTACAAATTAAACAACCTTAATATTCGATTTAAACAATTCTATAATGCATCCCATAATTGCCATTGAAGGTCACACAAGTTGCATTACTACAATCTGTCCAACCAATACCATAGTTGCATTTTGGTGTAGCATTTTATCTCTATGTTAACCTCTCGCTCTGAGGCATTACCCTCCATTAAACTCACGGGAAAATCTGAATATCCAGTTGTGTGGAAGTAACAAAAATAATTAAAGTAAAACAGGAGGACTCAGTAACATAATGTAACCCAAAAAAAAACAGTTGTGCTATAACCATTGAGTTAAAAAGGGTCCCGAATTCAAGGGAGGAAAAACAGATTCCTTTCCGATAATAGCTTATTCTGACAGAGGTAACCTCCGCTTACACACGAAGGGCATATTAACAAGTTGAGGCTTCAAGTCGAAAATAACGCGGGTTTAAGCACCATGTATAAAGCTACCTACACGCATTTAAGAATAATAAAAACGCAGATAAAAATGCCCAGACTTAAGGTAAACCACCCACCATCAATTCGCATGCCTATGGCAATTAAAAACGCCCATACACCAATGCAAGATTCCCACCATATTTCCATGCCTACGGAAAGAAACAAAATGCCAATACACAAGGTAAATCGCCCAATAAAACAGTGGCAAAAAAAGAAAAACGCCCAAAACAATGAACGGCACAGCTCAGTAAACCTTTTTATACGCAGATCAAGATGCCCGGGTAATTTCCAGTAAAACACAGACATTTAGGCAATTAAAACACGGGTCATAAATGCCCAGAGACAATTAAAAACGCAGAGATAGAAAAGAGACTCAGAGCCCAAAAACGAAAACGCGGGGATGCAAGGATCAGCCCGTGGCGGGGTAAGACCATTGACAAGGATGCATCAACCGGAAACGGGTTTGCTGGAAAAAATAACTTAAGGCGAGATAAGTTTTGATATATAAAAAGACATAGTGACCCAACAAAACATAATGAATAGTGCCTCCATCCCAATGAGCGTGTAAGACCATTGATAGCTCATCTTCAAGGGATTCAACCAGTTCAAACGATTTACCACTGAAAATGCAGGGGTTTACATTCCGCTTATACATAAAAGTTTATCACCAGTAGTGCAGGGACTCTATGATTTGGTTGCTTAAAAAAAAATCAACTGAAGATGCAGGGATTCGAACTCCTATTTCAACCACAAATTTACTGAAGGTGCAGGGGTTTTAATTCTTGTTTTCAGACAACTTTTTATCTCTGGGTGCAGGAACTCTGAAGGTTATTCAATTAAAGATTTACACAGTCCCGCACAACAATAAAACTTACGCAGTCCAGATTGATGAAATAAAAGAAAGCAATTACACGGTTCAAAATAATAACGCTAATTAGATTCGCCATCCATTACCATGAATTCTACTCTACTAGAAGTAAAATTAATACCGTTGTCTTTCGCTTGCCTCGGGTGACGTCCCGCGCTCCGTGCCACTTCCCGTGCTCCATGCTGCTTATGCTTGTCGACCGTAGAACGATCACCGGTACCTCCCAGCCAATCGCTAGGGGTACTATGCTTCACCCTTAGCCCCCCGAGCCGCAAAGGGGCCACACAAGAACCAGAGATAAGACTAGCTTCTCAGCTCGCCTCCACAGCTGAGCTACCACTCCAACACAGCTGAGATAAACCCAACTCCTCACAAGCAATCCGTCAATCCACAATTCGGCAGCGTAACGTTACGCTAACCGTTCCCCCTTTCTTCCTCCAATTTCCCTTTCTCTTATAGAAATTTCATACCCACCTACTTTCCTAAATTATTATTTAATTAATTTTTAATGACCAACCTCTAAACAATCTCCGTCGTCCAAGTGTCACTCATCCCTAGGGTTCTCCAAAAATTAATTTCTTTTTAAAAATTAAAAGACTCAATTCCCTCACTCCCCCAAAAATCGCTCCTTAAATTACTCCTAGGGTTCCTAGATCCCCTCTCATGCTTTTAATCACTTTCCTAAAATGAATTTTTTGAATTTTAGTAACTCCTTAAATGCTGATTCCTTTTTGCTTTTTACCCTATGTCTCCTACTTTCCATTATTAAGTTTCCTTTATTACAAGTTTCCTCATTTCTAATTTTTATTCCTCTCTTTTATTTTTTATTTATTTTTTTATTTTTATTTTTTTTTCATTTAATTTTTTTTTGTTAAACCCAAATGATAAATGCGCTTAATAGTCTTTTCAATATTTATTTATTTATATATATATTTTTTAAATCCTAAATTTTTTTATGCTCCCACTCTTTAATAATTTTAATTCTTCTTTATAATTTAAACGCCCTGGGTTTCACTTAATTTAACTCCCTCATTACTTTACCCCCTTTAATTTTAAGAAGACTTTAACTAACACTTAGGAGGGTTTTCGTTTACGTCCTTAAGTTTATTTTTGGAGGGTCTTCTCTTAAGGCTAGTCAAAATTTTATCATAGAGGTGTTTTAAATTTTGGTTTAGATTTGGAAATGGGACCCATCAGTATTTCGGCTACCCGGGTTTCAAGTTGATAAGATTGTGTCACAGGGGGTCACAAGTTCTGAATTCATGAAAGAATATGAGCGGTCCATTCAGAGGTTAGGACCGTCCATCTGAGAGTGGATAGGTGGCACACTCGCCGACACAGAGGTCAGAGCTTCATTGACCATTTTGAGGTTTCGTGGGTTGGAGAGTGAAAAGTTCAACATTAGGATTCGCGAAGTCACGAATTCTGAAACTTAGAAAAGGAAGGAAGTTCCATCGTGGGACCCGCATTGACGACGTGTCAGAATTTTTCCATTTCTGCATATCGAAGGATAAGAGGTCAAGACTTTTGTCTCGAAAGTCCAGAAGTCGCGAAACCACGAGAGAATCGCAACCGTCAGTTAGGAGGAGTACAGGTGGCAGAGATCAAGATATCTTGCGTCTTGGAGGTTCTTAAGGTGAGAGTCTAGAACTTGGGTGTTCCAAGTCGTGAGTGGAGAACTTGCGAGGAGAGAGGATAGTCGTCGGATCCATAAAACGAGAGGACCGTTGGATCAGGAACCCCATCGCATTTCATGCATTCGGGGTTTCAGAGGTCGAAAGGAGTTACTTTCTACATCATAAGTCGTGAAGTGTCGAGAGCCGAGGAACAAGTGTGGACACGTGGCAGAACCTCAAGGTGGGGCCCGCGCGATTGACAGGTGGACGTGCATCGCATGAAGAAGGGAGTCAACGCTTCGTTGGCTCTCACATATCAGGAATTCATGAAGTAAGAGAACGAGGGTTTAGTGTTGAAACATATGAAGTGCCAAGTTGCGAGAGGTGTTGGCATTTAAGCCCAGCCGGTGGTCACACACAGAGGGTGCTGATAGAGAAGGAACCATAACCATTCCATGATCTTGGTTATCGCGGATTTGAGAAGTAAGAGTCGGGAGTCACGACCCACAAACTCGTGAGTTGCAAGTTTCAAAAAAGGACCAATGGATCGATTTGAAAGTAGATTCCAGCAAGGAATCCGAAAGATTCGATCTGACTTGAAGAGGTTAAGAACGATCTTGAGAGTGGATCTTGGTCCTAAGGGATGATAGGTCTGTGTCATTTAATTTCCCAAAAACCCATTTAATTTATTGTTCAATAATTTAATTCATAATAATCCTCCCCCTACATGTGTCACCCATCCCCTTCATTGCACCATAAATTAATTTCATTAATTAACTCATTACTCCTATTTCCCTCACCCGCGTAAAATCATTCATAGAATCGCTCTTAGGTATCCTCATATTCCCTTACACAAATTAATGACTTACCCCCTTACTAATTTACTAGTCGAGTTTAATTTAGAAAGTTCTTAAATGTTAGATACCTTACTAAGTTAGTCTTTTTGCTTTTTCGTTGTTTTTCCCCTTTCTTTTTATGTTTCCCTCTTTTTCCTAGTTTCCTAATTCTTTTAGATTTCCCTCTTTCCATTTTTATTTAAAACTCAAATTGGCAGGTGTAGAAAATTAACTTTTTCCCTTTTTCCTTTTTAATTAATAAATGTTAATTATCATAAGTGACGAAACAATTATTTCCCCTTTTTCCCTTTTTTAAGTTTTATCCCCCACAATATTTTTATAAATTAAATGAATTAATTACCCCCTTATCATGACATGACTAATGATGATTATCATTATTATTTATTTATTGTCATTTTTTATTTGTATATAAATAGATAAAAAAAATTATCCAAACTATCACTTAGAACTAGACTTTATTTTCCTAGGTTGGGCGACATTTTATTAAGGGAAATGTTTTAAATCTTTCTTATCACGTTATTCTCCCTAAGGCCATATAGGTTTATCCATTTATTAATGAACAACACGACGTACCCTTTAGGATGCACTAGGTTCTCCAAGGCTGCCACTCACCTCAACCTGTTTCCCTTACTCAACGTGCCCTTAAGGATGCACTACATGCTCCAAGGGTGCCACTCGCTTCTTTCCATTTTTCTTGTGCGACGTGCCCTTTAGGATGCACTACGTGCTCCAAGGGTGGCACTTGCCTCTTGAATGACTTGGTAGACATCAAAAACCCCTGGAGTCAATACTCTTCCAGGTGATCTTGTGGGAGACTAAGGGCCTCTAAGGAATAAGGCCCCTCTTAGAATCATTGTGAGTGACTTTCACAGTCGATCCTCACAACATCCTGGGTCTTCTTGAACTAGGTAATCGTTAACCTACAGTTTGAGCCACGTGCTAGTAGGCTGTGGCAGGATTGTTGTCCACACCTCTCCCTCAACATCTTTGGTAGTCATACATGACCCCTCTACTCCATATGTGAGTCTGCTTGGCAAGTTATCGTCATCCTGCATGATCAACGAATCATGTCAGAAATAATATCCATAATCATATCATATAATCAGATGCACAAATGTCATATATAAAACAATCAAACCCCCAATAGTCCACTCCCTGACTCGATCCAGAGTCCAAGGGGTTTCATCGATGCGTCTGCATCCTCGAGGTCCAAATATTGCACACTCAAGGAAACCGAGTCAATAGCACCTTTCTATGCCAATACAGTAAAATAACATGTCATCAATCCATAATGCGTCATAATCATAATCAAATGCCTAATAGTATAATAATCAAGATCACTTGTAAGAAAGTGTCCTCAAAGAATAAGTTCACTCAGTGTGCGTAAGAGTGGGATGTTACATACACCCCCTCTTGGTATAAACTTTGTCCCGAAGTTTCACAATATATAAGTGCCGAAATAATGTGTATCACCATAACATAAGTCTATCTATAAAAAAAAAATGGAAATTGTTGGCACATATCATATGCGTCCTGGAAAGTGTATCACAGTACCATATGTCTATCTATCAAACAAAAATGGAAACTACTAGAACATATCATATGCGTCCTCCCAGGTTGTCGAGTGTGGACTATAGTTGTCCCACTGGACCTTGACCTGATATACTGTTCGACGTCATAGTTGTCAAATACGATGATCTGGGATGCAGACCGACTCAGCCATGATCTCCCCCTCATCTGATACCTGCAAGGAAATCATGTCAATAACATGTGTAGGATCACTAATATAATGTCTCAAAACAGATACGTGAAAAACATCATGCATATGCTTGAAAGAATCAAGCAAAGCTAGTCGATAGGCCATGGGACCCTTTATCTCCACAATTTCAAAAGGTCCCATGAACCTAGGAGAGAGTTTAGCTCCCTTTCTAAACTTAATCGAACTCTTATGCATTTGCACCCGCAAGTAGAATTGATTGCCAACCTCGTAACTACGGTTGACATGGTGCGCATCGACATAACTCTTCTATCGATCCTAAACTTCTTTAATCATTTGTATTATTGTTTTCATTTTCTATTCAATTTCTTGGATCAATTTTTGTCCCACCAGGACCCTATCCTAAATCTGATCCCAAATCAAAGGCGTCTGACACGGTCTCCCGTAAAGAAACTCGAAAGGATCCATATTAATGGGGCTTTGGTAACTGTTGTTATAAGAGAATTCCACCAGTGGCAAGAATTCTTCCGAACACTTTTGTTGGTTCCTCATGTACATGCACAACAAGTCCTCCAAGTTTTGGTTCATTCATTTGGTCTTATTTTTAGTCTCTAGGTGATACACAGTACTAAAGTTAAGTTGGGTTCCCAAGGCCTCTTGGAAACTAGTAAAAAATCGTCCAGTAAACACCGATCCTCGATCACATATAATCCTCTTAGGCACGCCATGCAACCTCACAATCTTACTGATGAAAACTCTAGCTATGTTTGGTGCCTAATACATCATACACACAAGAATAAAATGAGCACTCTTCGTCAGAGTGTTGACTACTACGAAAATCGAATCGTGTCTCCTAGCCATTCGTGGAAATCCAACGATGAAATCCATCGAAATGACCTCCCATTTCGATTCTGGAATAGCCTGTGGCTGTAGTAATCTTGTTGGATGTATATGTTCAGCCTTTACATGATGACATTCTAGACATCTGGCCACATAGTTGACTATGTCTGCCTTCATTCCTTTCCATAATAATAAGGGTTTAAGGTTCTCCCTCATCTTCGTGACTATCGGGTGAGCCATGTATATTGCTTTATGAGCCTCGTTTAGGATCAAGCTCCTCAACTCCTCGTTTGGTGGTACGTAAATCTGATTTTTAAACCTCAATAATCCATCATCGTCAAATGTAAATCGTTCAAATATTGGTACCATCATTGTGTTTTTTCCGATAAAATCCTTGACCTCTTTGTACCAGTCATCGTCACGCTATAAAGTTAGAATCTTTTCACGTATATTCGTATGAAGAGGCAACATTGAAAATATGCATGCTCTCTAAATAAATGCATTTTCCACTTGGTTCACTATTCCTTTTATGTAAGTAATCTCGAATTCATACTCGTTAATCAATTCCTACCAACGCCGTTGTCGTGCGTTCAGGTCGCTTTGTGTAAAGATGTGTTGTAGTCCACAGTGGTCCATCTTTAGTTCAAATTTTTGTCCAATAAGGTAGTGTCTCCAAACCTTCAAGGCATATACAATGGCTAACAACTCCAAATCATGGGTTTCATAGTTCTCCTCATGCCTTCTTAGTTTCCTCGAGATGTAATAAATTACTCGATCATCTCGCATCAAGACTATGCCCGAGCCTTCCTTAGATGCGTCAGTGCATACAAATAAATCCACGTCCATGTCAGGGACCTTTAGTATCGGTTTTTTTTTTCAAAAGATCCTTGATCCTCCAAAATGCCTCTACACATTTCTTGGTCCAAACAAACTTCTTGTTCTTATTCTGCAATTCCTGTAGAAATTTCGATACAAATTAATGTATTCCTGCGATTCTCCTGATCTAACAATTACCGCAACTTGTTAAATACAGAATCGCTTCTACTATTATTGCGGAAGCAATTTAAACCATGATCTCAACCAAAATGCACAAAGTGAAATATCAATAACACATAACACAATAAGTTTTACCGGGAAAGCGTAAAGCCAAAAACCCCACTATCATATATTATGTATATCATGAATCATGAAACAATCTCGTACAAAACTCTAATCCAAGAGCTCTCAGTACCATACAATCGTCTCACTCGCCTCCTCTGCACAAACTCTGCAATCCGAATTCTCACACTCTGTATCGAATGAATCGTTTACACATGCTCATAAGCATATCCAATGCATGTGTGAACAACTCACAACTGATAGCCAACTATCCCTTTCACTTGTTATCTCAACTGGTGTCCATTGGAATGACATGCATGTAGTTAATCGTGGCAAGTCTTTAGTTGCATGCGAGTTTAACTGATTGTGAATTAATGAATAATTAATTCACTGAACTCGCACTAATACAACTAA
>ML778064.1:1171286-1205153 GCA_009831015.1 Picea engelmannii
TGCACATGCTCATAATCATATCCAATGCATGTGTGAACAACTCACAACTGATAGCCAACTGTCCCTTTCACCTGTTATCTCAACTGGTGTCCATTGGAATGACATGCATGTAGTTAATCGTGGCAAGTCTTTAGTTGCATGCGCGTTTAACTGATTGTGAATTAATGAATAATTAATTCACTGAACTCACACTAATACAACTAAGCTCAACTCACTTAACTACACTTACAATTCTGTTACAATTCCAAATCACTCAGTTATGAATGAGATAATAGATTAATATTTATTGTCTAATTTAATTAAGGGAAAACTAAATTAGACACATGTTTCTTGTTGACTTTTCAACAATTCTGTGATTAGATTTTCTATCTTCGAAAATTCCTTGAAGAAATATTGATAGTATCCTACTAAACCCATGAAGCTATGCACTTCCGAGAAATTCATTGGCCCAGGCCATTCCATAATAGCCTCGACCTTTGTTGTATCCAAAATGATACCTTCACTCAAGATGACATGCCCTAAGTAGTGAATCTTCGATTGATAAAACGAGTATTTGAACAAATTCCCATACAGTTTGTGCTCTCGCAGAGACTCTAGTACCAAGCACAAGTGTTCTTCATGCTCCTCCCTCATTTGAGAGTAAATCAAAATATTGTTAATGAATACTTGGAAGACGTTTCCCAAGTACTCATGGAACACCCTATTCATCAAGCTCATAAATACCCCTGGGGTGTTTGTCAGTCCAAATGGTAAAAAAATAAACTTGTAGTCCCCAAACCTCGTCTTAAAGGTGATCTTAGGGACATCATCCTCCTTGATCTCTAACTGGTGATACCCTGATCGCAAATAGATCTTTGATAACACCTTCACACCATTCATCAGATTAAACAGATCATCGATCCTTGACAACATATATTGAATCTTAATTGTTTCCTTGTTTAGTTGACAGTAATCAATGCAAAGACTCCATGACCCATCCTTGTTTTGTATGAAAATAATAGGCTCGTCCCACAGTGACACACTTGGACGTATAAGTCCCAGGTCCAACAACTCCTTCAGTTTCATTCTCAACTCTTGTAAATATGGGGTCTACATCATATAATGCGTTCTTGCTATCAGTTCAGTCTCCAGTTTCAGGTCTATGGTAAAATTCAATTCCCTCTCCGACCACATTTCAGGTAACTCCTATGGAAATACATCTGCAATATCTCTCACCACTGGAGTGTGTTCTAGACCTTCAGCTACTCCATTTTCATTTAATGCAAGGATCACATAAATATTACATCCTTTGCAAATTCTCTTTCGTAGCTGCAAGGAAGAGATGGACCTCAGGGAAACTCCCTAGTTCTATCCTACAATCATGCATCTGTGTCCCTCGTCATTGACCAAGCTCAATCGTTTCATCTTACAGTTGAGTAACACCTCATGTGATTCCAACCAATCCATACCAATCAAAACGTCATAAGATCCTAAGATCATGATGTATAGGTTGGCCTTGGTGAAAAACTCTCCTAGGTTGAGGGTACAACCCATAACCTTTCCTCCAACCTTTTGTTTGGCTTTAGAATCCATCTCTACGAAGCTAAACTCATATTGTTCGACTACCTTTACCTTAATCCTTTTTATCACTGCACTAGAAATGAAAATATTGGTAGCATTGGGATCTATCAAAATACTAAGGGTCTGGTCAGCTATAGCACCTGACGTCTCGAGCACAGTCGACTGGTACTCTGCCTGGCGGTTATTCACTGCTGCATGAATTCTATGGGCCTTACCCATATATCCCATGGTAGTGGGTCTGGATAATCCAGATGCTCTAGTCCTCTCCACAGGTCTATCACACTGGTAGTGTGGCTCCCCACACATCCAACACCCCTTCTTCATTCCAGTACTCCTGGTACCTGAAGTAGAAGATGGCGGCCCACTGGCCTGGAATCCTGGTATGTTCTGCTACACAAGCCTAAATTGTTTTTGTTGTTGTCAACATTTCTACTGATGTTGGGGCCCCCGATAAGGTGTATGTTGCTAAGGAATTTCTCACTGAGGTGTATTGAAATTGGACCCTCTCTGGAAGCCATGATGTCCATGCGTATGTCTGGTTGGTGTCTGATGTTGTTGTGCACCAGATGACACCTACCCTGTCGGTCTCGCTGGAGTCCTGCTCTGATCTCCTCTAACAAGATCCTCCTCTGCTACGAGGGCCTTCTAGACAACATCATGCAAGGTCTGAGGCATCAAAATCCTAACCTTTGCATGTATGTTTCCATTAAGGCCGAACACGAACCTGCTGACCTTAATTTTCTCAGTATTAATATGTGGGGCATATCGAAGCAGCTCCATAAAGAGAGCCTCATACTTAGGCACCATACGACTGCCCTATCATAAGGCATTGAACTCATTGAGATGATCCTCAATGAATTCCTCTAATAGGTACCTCTCTTGGAACAGTTCCTCAAACAGTTCCCATGACATGTCTTCAACGACCATATTCAGTTGTGGCAGGAGCGTTTTCCACCATAAAAGAGCGTTGTCCTTCAGTTGGAAGGTTTCCATGCAGACCTTCATGTTGGAGGTATAATCGCAAAGTGCAAATGACATTTCCATATTATTCAACCATGCCTTAGCGGCTACGCCGTCTGGGGCACCAAAGAACTCGGGAAATTTCACCTTCTCGAGTTCATGGTGAATGCTACTAGTACCAACCAGAGTGCACGGTGGACCCTTAGTGGGTGTCAGGGCCCTAGTATCATCTCTATCCAAATGACTGATCAGTGCCTGAAACATCCACTAAAAAGATCTCATCATCCCAACCACATCACCCACTGTTATCTTCCCCTGCATGACAACCTGTCCGTCTCCCTGCGGGTTGGACACCTGAGGTGTGGATGATTTTGGAGGCATCATGTCTCCTCCCCCAGAACCCCTTCATCTACCTTCGCGATGTCCTATAGCCATTTTTACCTGCATGAATACTAGTCAAGTTATTTAGAAAAATTAAAATCAATATCATAACAACAAAAGTCATAGTGATCCCAAGTCACGGGTTGAACCCGTTCTGATACCATATGTAATGACCCCTTCATTACGACTACAACATAAGCATAACTGCAATTTTTTTTTGGTTTTAGGCAAGACGGTGATGACAAAAATAGTTTAACCACACCATTGACGAAAAACGCAAGCACGCAATACAAGAAATAGGCAACTAAGACTCAACGCATTGGTGCAAGAGAAACTAGGAGAAATGTGCATAGAGAAACAAGGGAAACAACTACCCTCTAGACACAACATGACCACACCTACAAGCTAAGGGACAACATCCCCATCCCGACACAACATCCTTGACAAAAAAGACTAGAACCTTAAGGTGCGTGAACCCATGCATGAAGGCATTCCACCCATGTGCCAAAAGAAACTTCAACGCTCGACAACACTCACATGGAAGGCACCAACTCCGACCAAGTTCTTGTTCACCTATATCCAATAGGGTTCTCCATGATCCCCTCATCAAGGATCATGCCATCCCCCGATGATAGGCGCGTCAATAACCGTGGCACAACACATCCTATCTGGACCGAGGACTCTAAATAAATCCGATGTTCTACGAGTCGAATATCGATAAGAATACCATGCCCATACCCCAACAACAGATCGACGAGACACAAGAAGATGGAAACAAAGGGAAAATGCAAGACAATACAGGACTTCATCCACAACCCAACCCATTTATCAAGTCTAAAATGGTCAATATTTACAATATAAATTTAGCGTTAAATACAAATCTAAATTACAAAGTCAGTGATTTACAACCTAACTTAACATGATATACAATTCTAATTTAGTGAGTCTAAATTACCAATTTAGAGAACCACTATATAGCTTTTAACATTAACCACATATCTAATTTTAGCAAGTCAATACTACTACTAGTTAATAGATTGCAATTCTAATTTAACCTTAATACCAATCTAATTCGCAAGTCTAAAATTTACGAATTAGACATTAATTACAATCCAATCTAACATTAACACAATCTAATTTAATCATTAATTACAATCTAATTGGGAAATTCTAATTTTAATCCCAAAATTACAATCTAACTAGATATTAACATTATATAACAACCTTAACTATACCAATGTAGAACACTACAATTACAACACTTATTAACACATTAAATTACAACGTGTCGTCTATCTATATTAACCATACCAAAATGGAAGTTGTCTATTAACATTAAAAAGAATCTGCTAAGAAATGACAATGCCATTAAAGTGGGCTAATTTCATGCGGTTTTGTGGATTATAAACAGTCATCATTTCGACGCTACTCGACGTAAACTGATTGCTATCTTGTTGTTTATAAATAAATGGCATATCAAGCTAATCAATGCAAAAATGATGTTAATTGCTATTTATATTAATGCCACCTCGATGCTAGTTAAAAAAATTAATGCTACTTGTTGTTCGTATTATAGGTCATTTAGAGTCGTTCCATGCACCAGATGCTTTTGGTTGTTTAAAAACATTTGTTGATCAATGCTAATCCCACCATTGTAGTCTATCCATTAACTACTAGTTGAGACGAATTATTACTATAGTCTAAATAAAGGAAAATTTGCCGAGAAAGAATAGTATCTACACACTCACTGGAAACAACAGTCCTACCATTAAGAGTATAGGTTTGTCATAAACGAACGTAGGCAAGCTATGCCTTGGTAACCCCCATGTTGTTCCTTAATCTGTTAGTTCTGAGTAATTAAAGGAATGAATCTATTCGCTGAATTAAATAAATTCGTGTAATTACTGGAGCAATTATATTGCTTGTAAATTCAGGGATAAAGCATTGATCTACCAGTCCTAGATAGAATAAACTATAGGTATACACAGTCATAAATTGTAGAGATAAAAAAAAAAGGAATGAGGCAAAATCGTGGAGAAGTAAACATAGTTTTCACAGGGAAGATTGCAGAGATTCCTGTTGGGTTTAAAGGCCAAAAATCGTAGAGGTCTAAGTAAATCGTTGAGGTTAAAATGGCATTGAACAATAGCCTTCACCAGTGGAAAATTTGCCAGGTGACAAGCAATGATTTCTCTTCAAATTAATGGAAAAATTGCATCCCTGGGCAAATGGAAAAATCGCCAGGTGACACTTTGGAAAAGCGTTGTCTTAACTAAGAACAATGGCAGTCTTAACCCTGGAAAAATCGTAGGACAATAAATAAGCCCGTGTAATTAAAATTATTGTTGTACAGTAGAAGGAAAATCTACTGGATACTTGACTACTATATAATAAAGGAAAATTGTTGAACAATAGAGGTAAACATGCAATCAAAAGAATAAAGAGGGTTAAGTTCCCCAAGTTAAACTCACCTTTAGATTGAATTAAAGGCACATAATGCAATCACCATCACTGCTATCAAACACAAAGTGCATTACCATTAAATAAAAATGTTGTACATTATACAAAACATAATGGAAATACATGGTCGTTTTCATTAAATAAATATATAATCGCATGTATAAGAACAATAGATATGCCCCCAATCACACAATAGAACTATCACTATTGACACTACCAAGCACTACCCAACACACAGTATAAATGCAGGAAAAAATACAACTCAGAAACACGGAGAAAAAGAATAAAAATGTAGTCAAATACCTTGAAAACTAGCAATCGAGTCAAAGTAAGGTGCAAGGGTAAAATCCCTATACATACATGTGAAAACGTAAGGTGAAATTTGCACAGTAAAGGCAGACCAGATGTATAAAAACCACACAGAAATTTTCTTGGAAAAGAATTAAAATTGTCGATGACATTCATTTAAAATCCTAGAGATCATTTCATTAAAATGAAGAGTTAAATCGTAGAGTAAAGGCAGACCAAAAGTAAGGAAAAACACACAATGAATTGCTAGGAGAAGCATTAGAACTCAACCTTTAATGATTACCAAGGAGAGTATTAAACGCAAGGATCAATGCAAGGGTCATAAGTGGTTTGTTGCGGAAAGAAAAACCACCATATGCACAAGACAATTACTCAACCGGGATTAGTGAACAGGGTTAGAAGGTTGCGCAGAGACACTCTTCACTCATCATCCACGTACATAAAATCAAGTTTTTTGGATCTATAGGTCTATTAATGTCGAAGTGACGACTGTTGATCCGGCTCCTAACCGACTCCCCAAGGATGGACTGATGATCTAGGGACAAAGGCGAATAAAAAGTACAAATCATCACAAAGCGATAAAACCATAGGATGGTCATAACATGCATGGAATCGAAAGCCAAGTGAATCAATCAACAATGAGGTTAAGGCTATAGGGGAAATTCAGTTATCAATTAAAATGCCAAGTCAATCATTTTCATTACCCAATTAAATATATAGAACTAAAAGCGTAAAGTATATTAATAATCTACCATGCAAAAATAAAAGAATCATACCGTAGCCCAAGTTGCCCACTCTGAGTTGTTGTCCCGCGTGCTTCTTGCATCTCCCACTTCCCGACCGATGAGACTTTACTGGTACTTCCCAACCAACACCACAGGTACTCTTCTTCCCCCTTAGCCCCCTGAGCCGCAAAGGGGCCACCCACACTAAACCAAAGAGAAACTAGATCCCAACTCACCTCGCAAGGTCGAGTTACCACTTCTCACTGAGCTGGGTATCCCAACTCCCACAAGCTAAGTCAGTCAAGTCTAAAATTCTACAGCATAAAGTTACGCATAACAAAAGAGATCCATCATCCTCCTCCTCCTTCCTATATATATATCTTCTAAGTCGTTTACTTTCCCCAAAACCCTTTTAATTTATTTTTCAATAATTTAATTCATAATAATCCTCCCCATACATGTGTCACCCATCCGCTTCATTACACCATAAATTAATTTCATTAGTTAATTAATTACTCCTATTTCCTTCACCCACCTAAAAGAATTCCTAGAATCGCTCCTAGGTGTCCCCATATTCCCTTACACAAATTAATGACTTACCCCCTTACTAATTTACTAGTTGAGTTTAATTTAGAAATTTCTTAAATGCTATATACCTTACTAAGTTAGTCTTCCTATTTTTTCCTTGTGTTTCCCCTTTCTTTTTATGTTTCTCACTTTTTCCTAGTTTCTTAATTCTTTTAGATTTCCCTCTTTCCCTTTTTATTTAAATCTCAAATTGGCAGGTGTAGAAAATTAACTTTTTCCCTTTTTCCTTTTTAATTAATAAATTTTAATTAGCATAAGTGACAAAACAATTACTTCCCCTTTTTCCCTTTTTAAAATTTTATCCCCCACAAGATTTTTATAAATTAAATGAATTAATTACCCCCTTATCGTCACATGATTAATGATGATTATCATTATTATTTATCACCTGGTGGAGTATTGACTCCAGGCATTTTCGATTTCTAGCAAGTCAGTCAAGAGGCAAGTGGCACCCTTGGAGCACATAGTGCATCCTGAAGGGCACGTCGGGCAAGAAACACAAAAAGAGGCGAGTGGCACCCTTGGCGCACATAGTGTGTCCTAAAGGGTACATCGCACAAGGGAAACAAAATGAGGTGAGTGGCACCCTTGGAGCACCTAGTGAATCATCAAGGTCACGTCGCATTGTTAACTAATAAGTGAATAAACCTAGATGGCCTTAGAATGAATAATGTGGTAAGAAAGATTTAAAAATAATTTCCCTAATAAAATGTTGTTGAGCCTCGAAAATTAAAGTCTAGGTCTAACTGATACTTGTGGTAAAAATAAAAAATAAAAAAAATAATCATCATCATCATCATTAAACATGTGACATTAAGGGGGTAAGAAATTGGATTAATCTTTTAAAATCAAATTATTGAGGGATTAAAATTTTAAAAGGGAATTGATTCTTTTTTCTGCATATTCTAAATAAAATTTATTAATTAAAAGGGAGGGATAAAAGGTTATTTTCTACACTTGCTAATTTGAGTTTTGGATGAAAAGGAAAAAGAGGGAAACTAAAAATGAATTGGGAAACTAAGGGAAAAGGGGGGAAACATAAAGAAAAAGGGAAACATAAGGAAAAAGTAGAATGACTAACTTAGTAAGGAATCTTTCCTTTAAGAACTTTCTAAATTGAACTCAACTAGGAATTTAGTAGGGGCGTAAGTCATTAAAATGTGTAAGGGAATATAGGGACACCTAGGAGTAACTCTAGGAATTCTTTAAGGTGGGTGAGGGAAATAGGAGTAATTAAATAATTAATGAAACAAATTTCTGGTGCAACGAAGGGGATCGGTGACAAGTGTACAGGGCAGGATTTTTATGAATTAAATTATTAAACAATAAATTAAATGGGAATTTGGGAAAGAAATCACTTAGAAACTCTATATAAAGCAGGGAGGAGGAGGAGGATGGATCTCTTCTTGGATGCGTAAAGTTATGTTGCATAATTTTTTACTTGATTGAATTATCTTGTGGGAGTTTGGATACCCAACTCTGTGACGAGTGGTAGCTCAACCTTGCAAGGCGATATGGGATATAGTTGTTCTTTGGTTTACTATGCATGTCCCCTTTGTGGCTCAGGGGGATAATGGGGAAGAAGAGTACCCTTAGCGTTGGCTGGGAGGTACTGGTGAAGTCACAACAGTCAACAAGCGGGAGCAGGACAGAGCACGCGGGACAATGACTTGGAAAAGTTGACTTGGGTTATGGTACACATGCTTTAATTTTCAGTGATAGATTAATATTGATCTTCTGCTTTCATTTATGTACTTTTAATTGTGTACAAAAAGTGCCTTTCCTAACATTTTATTCAAGAACCTAAATTCACCATAGCTTTAAGCTCTCTTCTTGAATTGTTTCCCTTGGCAATCGATCCCTGATTGCTATGATTGTTTTGTCTGTTTTAATGATTATTATGAAGATATTGTTCTTTATCTTCCTCCTCATCCCTAGATCATCATTCCATGCCTGAGCAATTAGCCAGGAGCTGGATCGACAGTCATCACTTCAGTGTTAATAGACCTATAGATCCTAATGCCCTGCTTTTCTATGTGTGGATGATGAGTGAAGTATAGTGTTTCCCGGTTGTCTACTCCTATTGATTGTTCATGGTTGAGTTCTTGTCTTGTTGCCATTGATTACCTTTACGATTGTTTTTACTTTCCTGCAATGAACCCCTTATGATCCTCTATGTTGATCTCTACATTTTTATTACCCTTCCTAGAAATTATTTAAGTCTGTGTTTTGATGCATTTATGGGGAAGTAACTTTGCGTATTTAATACTCTTCCTGGAAATTATTTAATTTTGCATTTTGATGCATTCTCAAAGAAGTAACTCTACATTTTTAATACCCTTCCTGGAAATAATTTAAGTCTTCATTTTTAATGCTTTGCTTGGTGAATGTACAGTGTGGTTTTTTCATACATCTGGTCTGCCATTTACTATGTTAATTTACCTTACGTTTTTACACCTATGGCCCGCAATTTTACCTCTGCACTTTATTATATTTGAATACGAATTTAGCTTGTGTATTTTCCCACTTGAATGACAATTTTTAAACTATTTTGGACTGCATTTTTTTGGTGTAATGGCTGCGAGATATTACTTGGAATACTCTAGGATCTTCACCCTTTTCACACTACAATCGTTACCTTTATTTACATGGTGAATCTTACGCTGCAAATTTTGTTACTGTTCCATTGACCGCGAACCTTCATTCCTTTACCCTGTTGAGTGAAATTTCAATGCATTTTTTTTAAACTATTTGGAATGTGATTTTCATTAATAAACTCAGATCCCTTTTTATGATAAATCTCAGCAAACTTTCACTAATATAACCCAACAATTTTGAGTTTAAAACTAAGCAAATTGTCGGTAATAAAACTCATCAAATTGAATGGTAATTACAAAAAATTGACGGACCGCATTTTAGTGGCAACAAATTCATAAGTATCTCATGGATGCACAACGATATACTTCTTAATATGTGTTTTTAGAATTTTCTTTATATATGTGATTAAGAGACTATGATTTTTGGGTAAATGTTTGACAGTGATTCTTTGGTTCTTACCCAGACCTTCACATATATTCTTACACACAACTTAACCATCTTTTCAATATGTATCTATACATTTATCCTTAGTTTTATCCTCAAGCTCGACGTTTGATTTATCAATAGATACTTTATCATTTAATTCACTGCTTTACATTTTGTTGACAACCAACCATTTTCCTTTGCATTTGACTGTAAATCTAATTAACCTTTATATTATACAACCATCCAATTGCTTCTGCATAGATTGCATTGGAATGGAAGGTGTATTGCACAATGATTTGTTGGATAACATTGAATTTAATGGAATGATATCGATTTATTTTATATCTCAAGTGATCGCTGACACCCCATCTATTAACATAAAATTTTATTATATGATAGCGATGTACAACAATTATTTTATTAGACAATGATATGCCTGACAGTTAGTATTTTTATGATAGTGAATTGCATGCCAACAATTATTTTGGCTAACTTTGTTTGTGATACAATGATTAGAATTATTTTCCTTGCCATTCATTTATATTGCTAATTAGCGAATGATGTGACAACTACTTATACACCATCTTTAATTATGATTAACTCTTTATTTAGACAGAGAATTATAGTGATATTCCTTGTGATTTCATTTACATTGTTAATTCTTTTAGTAGATAGCGAGTTAATATCATGAATAGTAATTTAAATATTGTTAGCATTGTTAAAATATAGACTTGTGCAGTATATACTGTAACATTTGAATTATAGACTGTAACATTTTAATTATTGTTGACAGTAATGCTATTACATGATATCGACAATAATGTTATAACACAATATTGTTCACTGATTATTTTAGACTTGTTAAAACATAGAATGGTTAAAATTTAGACTGCTTAATTTAGACAACAATATCAATTATTTTATAAGCAACGTGGATCACCTTTAAAATGTTAAGTAGTTCACTTATTTTAATGGACAATTTCTAATTGTTGATAAGAGTATTTGATTTTTTTGAGTTCCTATCTGAGTTCGCATTATGATATCATTTATGTCCTTAGTAGCTTGGTAATAGTTTAACCTTTGCACTTAGACATATTGCTTATCAGTTAATGGTTGGGTTATTGGTGGATTCAAGTAATAGCTTGTGCTTTTCCTTTTGAATGTAGTCCTCTTGCATCTTGTCGACCCGTTGCTTGGGTTGTGGGTGTAGTTTTCTTGTCAGTATTTCATCTCCTAGCGTGTTGGATTTATCTTGAGTCCTTGGTCCAAATAGGTTAGGTTGCACCAGGGTTATTATCGCACCTGTCACCTGGCGACAGCATGATTCCTGATGAGGGGATCATGGCATGCCCTATTGGATAGGGGTGAATGATAACTTGGCCATAGTACGTTCTTCCCATTGTGGGTGTTGTTGATCACTCTAAGTTTGTCGTTGGTGCTTGGGCTGTAATGCCTTCATGTATGTGGTTTTGCGTTCCATTAAATTTCTAGTGACTAGTCATCGAGACCATTGTGTCGAGATTGTGATGTCATGCTTAGCTTGTAGGTGTTGTCATGTTTGTGTCAGGCGGGTAGTTGTTTCTATATTTCTTATTTACGCATATTTTTCCTAGTTGATCGTTGTTCAGTGCGTGGAGTTGTTTTTGTCTATTGCTCGATATGCATGCATGGGTTCATCATTAGTTTGTGTGGTTTAACTTTTTTTCTCCCTTTCCTTCCTGCCTAAAAAAAAAAAAATGACTTTTTGCTTTGCTTGTAGTCGTAATGATGGAGTTCATTACATATGGTATCAGAGCGGGTTCAACCCACGACTTGGGAACACTATGGATTTCGCTGATATGATATTTGATTATAATGTTGCTAATTAATTGACTTGTATTCGTGTAGGTAATCGTGGTTAAAGGACACCACAGAGGTAGATGACAGGATGTTAGGGGAGGAGGTGCGATGCCTCCAGTAGCATCCATGCCTGAGGGGTCTAACCCCTAGGGAGATGAACGGGTTTTTGGGTAGGAGGAGATAACAATGAGTGATGTGGTTGGGTTGATAAGGTCTTTTCAGTGGATGTCTGAGCAACTGATCAACTGTTTGGACAGAGATGAGGTGAGGGCACATGAACCCCCTGAGGGTCCACCACATGCTCCAGTAGGTACTAGTACCATTCACCACAAACTCGAGAAGGTTAAATTTCTTGAGTTCTTTGGTGCCCCAGATGGTGCTGCCGCCGAGGCATGGTTGTAGAATATGGAAATGTGCTTTTCACTTTGTGACTATACCTCCAACATGAAGGTCTGCATGACAGTCTTTCAACTGAAGAGGAGCGCTCTTCTATGGTGGAAGATGCTTCTGCCACAATTGAACATGGTCATCGAAGATGTGTCATGGGAACTGTTCGAGGAATGATTCCGTGAGAGCTACCTATCAGAGGAATTCATTGAGCGTCATCTCAATGAGTTCAATTACTTGTGGTAGGGCAGTCGTACGATGCCCAAGTAGGAGGCCCATTTTATGAAGTTGCTTCGGTATGATCTGCACCTTAATACTGAGAAACTTAAGGTCAAGAGTTTCTTGTTCGGCCTTAATTTTAGCATATGTGAGAAGGTTAGGATTATGATGCCTCAGACTCTACATGATGTCATCTAGAAGGCCCTCATAGCAGAGGAGGAGATTATCTGCGATGATCAGAGTAGGACTCTAGCAAGACCATATGGGCATGTTGTTAGAAAAACAGGGCCGTGGAGTAATAAAATAAAACAAATGTAGAAACAAAACATAGAAGATACACAATACGAGAGACACAGATTTACGTGGTTCACCTAGTGTGGGCTACGTCCACCAGAGAAATTTCTAGGTCCTTTCTTTATTATTATCCAACAAATGAAGGGATACAACATACAACAAAACTCATTGTAACTTCCTCTTCTTTCTCTCTCAGTCTCCTCTCTCAAAATACAATATTCGCCATCAACCATAGCCGAAGTACATTTTCCTCATAAAAGAGGGCTGCCTTCTAGGGAAAAAAACCCTAACATAATCTCTATCGTTAGATCTGCGACCTTATAATGAACGGTCTAGATTTACAATGAAATTACAGTATACTTTTACAAGGAAAATTTTCCTTCAGGGGCTTCGCCCCTGAACCCCCATTGGGGGACGCTACCCCCGAACCCCCACTGGGGGCCCGCTTTTCCCTAGACCCCCCATCCAGGAGGATATCCCCCCAGGACCCCGCAGAGGGGGTACCCCCCCTCTGTACTCCTCCGCGTGGAAGAGTGTACATACTTCTGGGGTGTAAATACTTTCATGGGGTATAAACATGGCTGAAAGCAAGGACCTCTAAATCAAGAAAATAATCAGGCTCCATGACCAACAATCTCCCACTTGGAGACTGATCTCAAAAAATCCATCGTTGTTGTATATGCTAGACTCTGAACCTTCTTGGAATTGGAAAATTTCTCATATTCATCTTCATTCTTGAAGACCAACTAAAACTGAGCAGGAACTCAGTTTCTCGTTGGTTACTCACTTTGTTAACATGTCTGCAGGATTCTGGCTAGTGTGTATCTTTTCCAAATTCAAATGTTCATCTTCCAAGGTGGATCATATGAAGTGGTACCTCAACTATATATGATTAGTCTTCGAATGGAAGGATGAGTTCTTTGCAAGGTGAATAGCACTCTGACTGTCATAGTACAACCTGTTGTTCTCCTGCTTCTTTCCCAATTCCTCCATAAACCTCTGTAACCAAATCATCTCTTTACTAGCCTATGTAGCAACAACATACTCTACCTCTATTGTTGAAATTCCCACAACCTTTTGCAGTTTTGAAATCCAACTTACTGTTGTTCCACCTATAGTAAAAACATACCCTGTGGTGCTCCTTCTGCTGTCTTTATCACCTGCCATATCTGAATCAACATATCCCTATAGAAAAGTGTCTGAACCTCCAAAACATAATGCATGAGTAGTAGTACCTCTAAAATACTTGAGAATCCAATTTACTACCTCTCGATGTTCTTTACCTGGATTGTTCATATACCTGCTCACAACTCCCACTACATGTGCAATATCTAGTCTTGTGCAAACCATTGCATACATCAAGTTGCCAACTGTTGATGAATAAGGGACCCTGGACATGTATTCTATCTCCTCCTGTGTCTTGGGACACATTTCCTTAGTTAATTTGAAATGGCTAGCCAAAGGTGTACTAACTGGTTTTTCATTCTGCATTCTAAACCTCTCGAACACCTTCTCTGTGTACTCACCCTGAGACAATGTCAATTTGCGATTTTTTCTGTCTCTTGTTATTCTCATGCCAAGGATTTTCTTTGCAGCACCCAAATCCTTCATCACAAATGAATTTTCTAATTTATTCTTGAGCACATTTGTATCCTGCATGTTAGACCCTGCAATAAGCATGTCATCTACATACAATAGCAAGATAATAAAACTTCCATTTTCTAGCTTTTTAAAATAAACACGGTGATCAGAATGTTATCTACTATAACCATGTTCTGTCATAAACCTGTCAAACTTCAAACACCACTTCCTTGGAGCTTTCTTTAGTCCATACAATCTCTTCTTCAACCTGCATACCAAGTTCTCCTTCCCTTTGACCTCATACCCCTATGGCTACTGCATGTAAATATCTTCCTCCAAATCCCCATAGAGAAAAGATGTTTTTACTTCTAACTGTTCAAGATGCAAATCTTCTACTTCTACAAGACTTAAAATAGTCCCAATTGAAGTCATTTTAACAAAAGGAGAAAATATTTCATCAAAATCTATACCTTTCTTTTGTGAAAACCCCTTTACAACAAGTCTAGCCTTGTACCACTTTTCTCCTCCATCTTCTTCCTTCAGCTTGTAAACCCATTTATTCTGCAATGCTCTTTTTCCTGTGGGCAACTGAACCAAGTCCCAAGTTTGGTTATTTTCCAAGGAAACTATTTCCTCTTTCATGCCTTGCTCCCACTTCTTTTTGGTGTCTACCTGCATTGCCTCTTCATAACATTCTGGTTCACCAGAATCAGTCAACAATAAATAATACAATGAAGGAGAGTAGCGTTTAGGGGGTATACTTAACCTGGTATATCTTCTAACAACACTTGCAGGTGTTTGAGGTACCTATTGCTCCTATTGTTGTACATTTTGATTTTTTGGTTCCTTTGGAATTTCTTTTTCAGTGATCTCATCAAGCATTGTGTATTCTTGTTTTTCTTTTTCCTGTTTGTTTCCCTGCAACTGATCTTTGTACATGACCTTCTCATTGAATATGACATCTCTACTCCTAATGATTTTGTTATTTTCATAATACCATAAGCGATAACTAAAATCATTAACACCATATCCAATAAAGGTACACTTCTTGTATTTTTCCTCAAGCTTTGTTCTATTTTCTTTATCAATATGGACAAATGTTTCACAACCAAATTTTTTCAAAAAAGAATAGCTTAGCTTTTTTCCTATCCATTCCTCCTTTGGAATTCTACCATCCAAAGAGCTTGAAGGTCCTCGATTTATTAAGTAAACAATAGTATCTACAACATCTTCCCATAACCGTAAGGGAAAACTGGCATGCAATCTCATACCCCTTGCACGCTCCATGATTGTCTTCTTCATCCTTTCTGACACATCATTTTATTGTGGTGTTCTTCGAACTGTCTTCTCTCTACGAATCCCATGGTATGAACAGTAATCATCAAACTCCTTGCTGCAATATTCACCTCCATTATCTGATCTGAGACACTTCAAAGTTTTTCCTGTCTCATTCTCAACCAAATCTTTCCATTTCTTAAAAGTATCAAAAACATCAGATTTTTGTTGAATGCAATAAACCCAAGTTTTTCTAGATGCATCATCAATAAAAGTAACATAATAATTAGAGACACCAAGAGATGATACCTGATCTAGTCCCCATACATATGTATGCACAAGATCTAACCTTTCATTCTTCTTTTCTTTTTCGACTCTGAGAAATCCGACTCTCTTTTGTTTTCCATAAACACAATGCTCACAAAAGTCCAAATCAATTTGTTTAAGATCTAGAAACAAATTTCTTTTGTGAAGTATCTGCATACCCTTCTCACTCATGTGTCCAAGCCTATCATGCCATAGTGTTGTATCCACTCCTATAGAAGCTAAAGAGATAGAAGAGTCAGTATTACTAGTACATAAATACAATGTACCTACCTTCTCTCCTTTCGCTATCACCAATGATTCTTTGATGACCTTCCACGTCTTATCTGTAAATATGGATATACAAAATTCACTTGCCAACTGCCTTGTTGAAATTCGATTTTTCCTTAAATCTGGAACATGTCTTACCTCTTTCAACAACCATTGGTTTCCATTTCGTTTCTTTATTTTTACCTTTCCCATTCCAACAATTTTGCATGGTGCATCATCACCCAAATGAACCTGTCCAAAATCACCTTAAACATAATATAGAAAATGTTTCGTATGGGGTGTGGCATGAAATGAAGCTCCTGAATCTACTACCCAAGACTTAGAAATAGTATCTACAGAAAGAATCAAATCATCTTGTAACACATCACCTGTTACATTTGCTTCCTGATTTCTCTCTAGTTATCCATCTCTTTGTTTCTTTAGAGCTCTGTAGTCTTTCTTCAAATGTCCTTTATCCCCACAATTCTAGCACTCTATCTTTCCAAGTCTGGATTTGGATCTGCCCTTCCTAGAATTCCCACAGTTCCCTGAGCCCTTTCCTCTATCCTTTTGTCTTTTCCCATTCTCCATGTTCAACGCATTACCTGATGTCTCACTTGTGATTTTCCTTTGTATTTCCTCACTAAGGATAACACCAACAACATCATCAAATTTTAAAGTATTTGAACCAGAGATAGAGTTACTTACAACCATGACCAAGCTGTTCCAGCTTTCTGGCAATGAGCACAAGATTAGAAGAGCCCTGACCTCATCATCAAAGTCCACTTTTACATAAATTAGTTGATTAGTAACCATATTAAATTCATTTAAATGATCTGCAACAGACCCACCTTCTGACATCTTCATATTAAATAATCTCTTCATTAGAAATACCTTATTGGATGCTGAGGGTTTTTCATACAATTTGGCCAATGCATCCATCAAACCCTTCATTGTCTTTTCTTTGGAAATATTGAAAGCCACCAACACTGCCAGGCTCAACCGTATCATTCCTAGAGCTTTTATGTCAAGAATCTCCCATTCTTCGTCCTTCATGGTCGTTGGCTTCTTTGCTACTCCACCCAATGGTAGGAATAGATCCTTCTAATATAAATATTCTTCCATCTGCATCTTCCATAACTGGTAGTTTTTACTGTTAAATTTCTCGACCCTAAACTTTCCATCTTCCGACTTTGCTCCCACTCGAACCAGGAACCCTCTTTTCCTAAGAGTTACCTTTCGCTCTGATACCAGTTGTTAGAAAAATAGGGTTGTGAAGAAATAAAATAAAAAAAATGCGGAAACAAAACATATAAGATACACAATACAAGAGAGACATAGATTTACGTGGTTCACCCAGTGTGGGCTACGTCCACCAGAAAAATTGCCAGGTCCTTGCTTTATTATTATCCAGCAAATGAAGGGATACAACCTATAACAAAACCCATTGTAACTTCCTCTTCTTTCTCTCACAGTCTCCTCTCTCAGAATACAATATTCGCCATCAACCATAGCTGCAATACATTTCCCTCATAAAAGAGGGTTGCCTTCTAGGGAAAAAAACCCTAACATAATCTCTACCGTTAGATCTGTGACCTTATAATGAACGGTCCAGATTTACAATGAAATTACAATATACTTTTACAAGGTAATTTTTCCTTCGTGGGCTTCGCCCCTGAACCCCCGCTTTCCCCTAGACCCCCCAGCCGGGGGGATATCCCCCCCAGACCCCGCAGAGGGGGTACCCCCCTCTGTACTCCCCTACGTGGAAGAGTGTACATACTTCTGGGGTGTAAATACTTTCATGGGGTATAAACATGGTTGAAAGCAAGGACCTATGAATCAGGAAAATAATCAAGCTCCACGACCAATACATCTGTCGTCTGGTGTGCAGTAGCATCAAACACCAACTAGACAGATGCTAGGGTATCATGGCTTCCAGAGAGGATACACATTCACTACACCTCGACAATCAGTGCCCCAGAAGTTGACTCTTTACCGGGGACCACAACATCGACAACAACGTCGACCGCAGCAACATTTTAGGCATGTTCAGTAGAACAGACAAAGATTCCAAGCCGATGGGTCATCATATTCTACTTCAGGTACCAAGAGTACTGGACTAAATAAGGGGTGTTGGACTTGTAGGGAGCCACAATACCAGTGTGACTACCTAGTAGAGAGGACTAGAGCATCTCGATCAGTCGGACCCACTACAATGGGAGATTTGGGCAAGGCCCATAAGATTCATGCAGCGGTGAGTAACTGCTAGGTAGAGAACCAGTCAACTGTTCTTGAGATGTCATGTACCTTCACTGAACAAACCCTTAGTATTTTAATAGATCCTGGTTCTACCGAGAGTTTCATTTTTGGTGCAGCGCTAAAAAGGATTAAGGTAAAGGAAGTCAAATAAGATGAATTTAATTTTGTAGAGATGGCTTCGGGAGCCAAACATAAGGTTAGAGAAAGGGTTATGGGTTGTACCCTTAACCTAGGAGAGTCTGTCCCTAGGGCCAACCTATACGTCATGATATTAGGATATTATGATGTCATGATCGGTATGGACTGGCTGGAATCGCATGAGGCGATACTCAAATGTAAGACAAAATGGTTGAGCTTGGTCAATGATTAGGGACATAGACGTGTGATTTTAGGTCAAACCCAGGGAGTTTCCCTAAAGTTTATCTCTTCCTTTCAGTTATGGAAGAGCATGTGCAAGGGATGTAAGTTTTATGTGATCCTTGCATTAAATGAGAAGGAAGTAGCGGTAG
Source organism: Picea engelmannii (assembly GCA_009831015.1). Taxonomy (NCBI): domain Eukaryota; kingdom Viridiplantae; phylum Streptophyta; class Pinopsida; order Pinales; family Pinaceae; genus Picea; species Picea engelmannii. The sequence goes on from ML778064.1 coordinate 1,190,233, forward strand.
GTATATAACACCTTCATGTGGTGAGAGAGTTTGCAGATGTCTTCCCAGAGGAGTTACTTGGGATGCCACTAGAGAGGGAATTGGATTTTACCATAGACTTGAAATTGGGGATGGAACTGATAGCAAGAATGCCTTATCAGATATCGACCCCGGAGTTCCAAAAGTTGAGAATGAAACTGAAGGATTTGCTATACGTCGGAATTATATGTCCAAGTGTGTCACCATGGGGCATGCTTATTATTTTCATACGAAAGAAGGATGGGTCATGGAGACTCTGCATTGACTACTGTCAATTGAACCAAGCCATGATCAAGAATCAATATGTGTTGTCGATGATTGATGATATGTTTGATAAGATGAAGGGTGCGATTGTGTTTTCAAATATCGATTTCTGATCAGGGTATCACCAGTTATGAATCAAGGAGGATGATGTCCCCAAGATCTCCTTTGAGATGAGGTTTTGACATTACGAGTTTATTTTTTTACTGTTTGGACTAACAAATGCCCCATGGGTATTTATGAGTTTGATGAACAGGGTGTTTCGCGAGTACTTGGACAAGTTCTTCCAAGTATTCATTGATGATATTTTGATTTACTCTCTGACGATGGAGGATCATGACGAGCACTTGCGCTTGGTACTACAGTGTCTGCGAGAGAACAAATTGTATGGGAAATTGTCTAAATGCTCGTTTTACCAATCAAATATTCACTACTTAGGGCATGTGGATCCAACAAAGTTCGAGGCTATTATTAAATGGTCTGCACCGAAGAATGTCTCATAAGTGTGTAGCTTCATGGGTTTAGCAATATACTTCTGAAAATTCATCGAGGGATTCTCAAAGATAGAAAATCTGATCAAGGAATTGCAGAAGAAGAACAAGAAGTGTGTTTTGAAAGAGAATTGCACATAAGCATTTTAGAGGCTCAAGGAGCTGTTGACAACAACACTGATACTAAAGGTCCCTGACATGGACACAAACTTCTTGATGTGAACTGATGCATAAAAGGAAGGATTAGGTGGAGTCTTAATGCAAGACGGTCGGGCATCGCTTACATATCGAGGAAGTTGAGAAGGCATGAGGAGAACTCTATGAGACATCATTTGGACTTGTTAGAAATTGTATATGCCTTGAAGATTTAGAAACACTACCTTGTTGCACAAAAATTTAAACTAAAAATGGACCATTGTGGACTACAACGCATCTTTACGCAAAGCAACTTGAACGCGTGACAACGACATTGGTCAGAATTGCTTAGTGAGTATGACTTCGAGATTAATTACATAAAAGGAACAGTGAACCAAGTGGCAGATGCATTGAGTTAGAGACGATGGATCTTTTCATTGTTTCCGCTTCAGATGAATATACATGAAAATATTATAAATTTACAGAGTGACGATGACTAGTACAAAGAGGTCAAGGATTTTATCAGAGAAAACACAATGATGGTACCAAGATTTGAAGGATTTACGTTGGACAACGATGGACTATTGATATTTTAAAATATAATTCACATGCCACCGAATGACGAGTTGAGGAGTTTGATCCTAAACGAGGCTTACAGAGCAGTGTACATGGCTCACCCAGGGGTCACGAAGATGAGGACAAACCTTAAACCCTTATTCTTCTTGAAAGGAATGAAGACAAACATAGTCAACTACTTGGCCATATGTCTAGAATGTTAGCAGGTGAAGTCTAAACATAGACATCAAACATGATTACTACAACCTCACACTATTTCGGAAACGAAATGGGAGGTCATTTAGATGTATTTCATTGTTGGATTTCCATTGACGACAAGGAGACATGACTCGATTTTTGTAGTAGTCGACACGTTGACGAAGAGTTCTCATTTTATTCCTGTGCGTATGAAGTATCCTACACCTGACATAGCTAGAGTTTTCATCAATGATATTGTGAGGTTGCATGGCATGCCCTAGAGTATTATATCTGATCAAGGATCGGTGTTTACCAGATGATTTTGGACTAGTTTCCAAGAGCCCTTCGGAACCCAACTTAACTTTAGTATTGTGTATCACCCTGAAACTGATGGGAAGATCGAACGAACAAACCAGATATTGGAAGACATGTTGCGCATGTATTTGATGGACTAACAAAAGAGTTGGGAAGAATTATTTCCATTGGTAGAATTTGTTTATAATAATAGTTACCAAATCACCATTAAGATGGTGCCTTTCAAGTTTCTTTACGAGTGACTGTGTCAAATGCCTTTGAGTTGGGATCATCTTGAGGATAGGGTCCTGGTGGAACCAAAAGTGATCCAAGAAATGGAATATCAAATGCAAACAATAAGACAAATTATGAAAGAAGCATACGATCGACAGAAGATTTATTTTGATGTGCATCGTGTCGACCGTAGTTACGAAGTTGGCGATCGAGTCTTCTTGCAGGTAAAACCACATAAGAGTTCGATCAAGTTTGGAAAGGGAGATAAACTCTCTCCTAGGTTCGTGGGACCTTTCAATATTTTCGAGAGAAATGGGTCTGTGGCCTATCGACTAGCCTTGCCTGATTCTTTGAGGCGTATGCACGATGTTTTTCCCGCATTTGTTTTGAGAAATTATATTTGTGATCCTACACACGTTATCGACATGAGTTCCTTCCAGGTATCAGACGAGGGGGTGCTCACGACTAAGCCTATTTGTATTTTGGATCATTGCATTCGACAACTATGGTATTAAACAGTAGATCAGGTCAAGGTCTAGTGGGACAACTATAGTCCGCACTCAATGACCTGGGATGACACATATGACATGCACCATCAGTTTCCATTTCCGTTTGATAGATAGACTTATGACGCTGTGATACACATTATTTCAGAAATTATATACTATCAAACTTTGTGACAAAGTTTATACCAAGAGTGGGTGTATGTAACATCCCTCTGTTACGTGCACTGAGCTAACTTATTCTTTGAGGACACTTGCATGAAAGTGATCCAAATTATTATACTATTAGGCATTTGATTGTGATTATGAGGCATTATGGATATGATGATGTGTTATTTTGTTGTATTGACATAGAAAGGTGCTATTGACTTAGTTCTCCTGAGTGTGCAAGATTTTGGAACTTGAGGATGCAGAGGCATCAATGAAACCATTGGACTCTGGATTGAGTCAGGGAGTGGACTATTAGGTTTTCATTGTTGTATATATCACATATGTGCATCTTATTAGATGTTATGATTATGGATTTTATTTCTCACATGATTCGTTGATGATGCAGCCTAATGATAGCATTCCTACCAGACTCACATATGGATTAAAGGGGTCATGCATGACTACCAGAGAAATTGAGGGAGAGGTGTGGACAACTACCCTGCCACAACCTACTAGCACTCCCGTCGTGGCTCGAACTGTAGGTTAATGATTACCTAGTTCGAGAAGACCCACGATGCCATGAGGGAAGACTGTGATAGTTGTTCACGATAATTCTAAGGGCTTGTAATTAGGCAAAAGCCTTATTCCTTAGAGTCCCTTAGTCTCCCACAAGATCACCTGATGCAATATTGACTCCAGGGTTTTTTTATGTCTACCAATTCATTCAAGAGGCAAGTTCCACCCTTGGATCACGTAATTCATCTAGGAGGGCACGTCGTGCAAGAAAAATGGAAAGAGGTAAGTGAAACCCTTGGATCACGTAGTGCATTTTGAAGGGCACGTCACGCAAGGGAAACCGAATGAGGCGAGTGGCACCCTTGGACCACCTAGTGCATCCTGAAGGTCACGTCACTTTGTTAACTAATAAGTGAATAAACCTAGATGTCCTTAGAACGAATAATGTGGTAAGAAATATATAAAAACATTTTCCTAATAAAATGTCGCCCAACCTCAAAAATTAAAATCTAGGTCTAAGTGATACTTGTGGTAAGAAAAAAAAGAAAAAAAAAATAATCATCATCATCATTAAACATGTGAAGAAAAGGGGGTAAGAAATTCAATTAATTTATTAAAACCAAATTATTGAGAGATTAAAATTTTAAAAGGGAATTGATTTTTTTTGCATATGCTAAATAAAATTTAATAATTAAAAGGGAAGAGGGGTAAAAGGTAATTCTCTCCACTTGCTAATTAGAGTTTTAGATGAAAAGGGAAAAGAGGGAAACTTGAAAAGAATTGGAAAACTAAGGGAAAAAGGGGGAAACATAAAGAAAAAGGGAAACATAAGGAAAAAGAAGAATGATTAACTTAGTAAGGAATCTTGCCTTTAAGAAATTTCTAAATTGAACTCAACGAGGAAATTAGTAAGGCCGTAAGTCATTAAAATGTGTAAGAAAATATGGAGACGCCTAGGAGTGATTCTAGGGATGGTTTTAGGTGGATGAGGGAAATAGAAGTAATTAAATAATTAATGAAATAAATTTCTGGTGCAACGAAGGGGATGGATGACAAGTGTACGGGGGAGGATTTTTCTGAATTAAATTATTGAACAATAAATTAAATGAGAATTTGGGGAGAAAATCACTTGGAAACTCTATATAAAGGAGGGAGGAGGAGGAGGATAGATCTCTTCTTAGATGTGTAACGTTACGCTGTAGAATGTTTGACTTGATTGACTTATCTTGTAGGAGTTGGGATACCCATCTCGGTGACGCGTGGTAGATTGGCCTTGTGAGGCGAGATGGGAGCTAGTTGTTCTTTGGTTTAGTGTGTGTGGCCCCTTTGCAGATCAGGGGGCTAAGGGGGAAGAATATTACCCCTAGCATTGGCTGGGAGGTACCGGTGAAGTCACAATGGTCGAAAAGCGAGAGAGATATGGAGCGTGCGAGACAACGACTCAGAACGATCGACTTTGGATATGGTATGCATGATTTTATTTTGAATGGTTGATTAATATTGATCTTGCGCTTTCATTTCTTTACTTTTAATTGTGTACAGAAAGTGTTTTACTTAAATTTTAATCGAAAACCTAAATTCACCATAGCTTTAAGCTCGTTGCTTGATTTGTTTCCCTTGACAATCGATCCTTGATGGTTATGATTGTTCTGTCTATTTTAATGATTATTACGAAGATATTGTTCTTTATATTCACCCTCATCCCTAGATCATTAGTCCATGCCTGAGTAGTCGACCAGGAGCTGGATCATTGATCGTCACTTCGGTGTTAATAGACCTATAGATCCTAATGCTCTGTTTTTTTGTGCGTTCATGATGAGTGAAGGATAGTGTTGCCTAGTTGTCTACCCCCATTGATTGTTCTTGGTTGAGTGATTTTCTTATTCCTTGTTGCGATTGATTACCTCTGTGATTGTTTTTCCTTTCCTGCAATGAACCGCTTATGATCCTCTATGTTGATATCTACGTTTTTAATACCCTTACTGGCAATTATTTAAGTCTTTGTTTTGATGTATTTCTGGCGAAGTAACTCTGCATCTTTAATACCCTTCTGACAATTATTTAAGTCTCTATTTTGATGCATTCCTGGAAAAGTAACTCTACGTTTATAATACCCTTCCTGGCAATAATTTAAGTATGCATTTTTAATGATTTGCCTAGAGAATTTACAATGTGGTTTTTACATACATCTGGTCTGCCATTTACTCTACGAATTTACCTTACATTTTTACACCTCTGGCCTGAGATTTTACCTCTGCACTTTATTATATTTGAAGATAAATTTATGTTTCATTTTTTTGGTTTAATGGCTGGGAGATATTACTTGGAATACTCCACGATCTTTACTTTTTCATACTTCAATCGTTACCTTTATTTACCTGGTGAATCTTAGGATGCAAAGTTTTTTACTGTTCCATTGACCACAAACCTTCATTCCTTTGCCCTATTGAGTGAAATTTCAATGTGGTTTGTTTTAACTATTTGGACTGTGATTTTCATTAATAAACATAGTGCCCTTTTTATGATAAATCTCAACAAACTTTCACTGATTAAACCCAATGATTTTGAGGCTAAAACTAAGCGAAATGTAAGTAATAAAACTCATCAAATTGAATAGTAATTACATCAAATTGACGGACTGCATTTTAGTGGCAATGAATTCATAAGTATCTCGTGGATGCACAACGATATACTTCTTAATATGGGTTTTTGGATTTTCTTTATATATGTGATTAAGAGACTGCGATTTTTGGGTAGATGTTTTATAGTGATTCTTTGGTTCTTACCGAGTCCTTCACCTAGATTCTTACACAGTAACTTATCCGCCTTTTCAATATTTATCCATACATTTATACTTAGTTTTGTCCTCAGGCTTGGCATTCGATTTATCAATAGATACTTTATCTTTTAATAGAATTCTTTACATTTTGCTGACAACCAACCATTTGACTCTGCATTTGATTGTAAATCGAATTAACATTTATGTTAGATAGCCATCCAATTGCTTCTACATAGATTGCATTGTAATGGAAGGTGTATTGCACAATGATTTGCTGGATAGCATTGAATTTAATGGACTGGTATCAATTTATTTTATATCTCGAGTGACTGTTGACATCCCATCTATTGACAGAAAATGTTATTATATGATAGCGATGGATAATAATTATTTTATTAGACAGTGATATGCCTGACAATTAGTATTTTTATGGCAGTGAATTGCATGCCAACAATTATTTTGGTTAACTCTGTTTGTGAGACAACGTTTATAGTTATTTTCATTTCCATTCATTTATATTTCTAATTAGCGAATGACATGACAACTAATTATAAACAATATTTAATTATGATTAACTATTTATTTAGACATATAATTATAGCGATATTCCTAGTCATTTCATTTACATTGTTAATTATTTTAGTAGATAGCGAGTTAATATCATGAATAGTAATTTAAATATTGCTAGCATTGTTAAAATATAGACTTGTGCAATAGAGACTGTAACATTTGAATTATAGACCGTAACATTTGAATTATTGTTGACGGTAATGCTATTACACAATATCGACAATAATTCTATTACACAATATTGTTGACTGATTATTTTAGACTTGCTAAAACATAGACTGGTTAAAATTTAGACTGGTTAAATTAGACAACAATGTCCATTATTTTGTAAGTAGCGTGGAGCACTTTTAAAATGTTAAGTAGTTCCCCCGGATGGGGTGTTAGTGCAAGCCAAATGGCGCAAAGAGGGAGTGAGGGTAGGCCAATAAGGCATAGAGCCATGTGATGAGCTTGTACCAACGACCGCCGCCTCGACCCTGCATTAACTCGAATTCACGTCGATGTAGCACCATTAATTCCGGTGCGCTCGACCCCCATTACGAACTTATCTATGGATTTTTCGTCTGCATTTGCTTCTCATCCTCGCTCTTGGACTGACTCCCACATCCCTCCGCTGCCCTGGACTGGTTTAGACTGGATTTTCATGGTGCTGACAACCCCTAGCCTACTCCAGGGTCTCTGCATTTTCCTGGAGGACTTAGTCATTTTCTTCCTTCAAACAAAGGAAATTATACCACGTCAAAGAGGACGGTCGTGAAGAGGCTCTCTATGGCATCCTCCTTAGCCCCGCACCTTTATTTCTCCCCCTGGTTCACCCTCCACGATCTCCTCACTGCCTCTGCAGTCCGAGCTAGCACCTCTCGTCTCCTCCACCTCGCTTACCTCCTGGTTTGAATTCTTAGCCATTATTGATAGCTCATCGGGATTTTCTTCGCGTTAGCTTGCCATCCCACCGAATTCCAGAACCATCGATCGTTCCCTTGCACCGATAGATGGCTCCTTAAGGCCTCCCATGGGGGTGACACCTCCTATTCGAAGTGTCCGAAACAACGAGTATGCGTCTATCAACTCCATTAATTAAATTTTAACCATTCTTTATGGTCTGGTCTTCGAACTCCATCAGGGAATGGAGGACCTCCAATTCCGACTACAGATTATGGATGGTAAGACCTCGACCCTCCTTCAGATTTTATCTACCTTCCAAGATGCTTTCCCCTCCAATCCAGTAGGCGTGGATTCAACAGAGGAATCCCATGCAAAGAGAGATGAAGAAAATGCTTAGACGCAACGTACAATAGAGGTCATTGTGGAGCAGGTCAAGCATGAGGACATGGAAGCGGCCACAGCTACAGGACAGCATGTGTACATTCCACCTGGAGACACCTTGCCAGTTGCCAACAGGGACGAGAGCAACATGGACGCTAAAATGCATTTGGAAAGCAAAGGGACACCTATTGAGGAGGAGCCTTGGTACGCGACCGTTCTTGCCACCTGGCCAGGTTACTCGCCAAGTGTATGACCCCACAGGGGTTCTTTTATTTTTAATAGTTTCCTCTTTTAGGTGCAACTTAGTCAGCTTAGTTCTATTCTATAAGACTATTAGACTATCAAATGCTAGACTTACCCAGCTGGCTGAACTGGTTTCCCCTCTATTAGGGAAGTTCAATAACTATAGTATGGTTTTTATCAAGTTTTTGTACCTCTGGACTGGTTTTTTGAAGGCCTTTTATATATAAAACCTCTTACTTACAAAAAAAAAAAAAAATGTTAAGTAGTTCACTTATTTTAATGGACAGTTTATAATTGTTGATAAGTATATTTGATTTTGTTAAGTGCCTATCTTAATTCACATTATGAGAACATTTATGTCCTTGGTATCTTGGTAACAGTTCAACCTTCACACTTAGACATCTTGCTTACTAGTTAATGGTTGGTTTGTTAGTGGAGTCGGGTAATAGCTTGTGCTTTTCCTTTTGAATGTAGTCCTCTTGGATCTTTTTGACTTGTTGCTTGGGGTGTGGGTGTAGTCTTCTTGTCAGTATTTCAGCTCCTAGTGCATTGGATTTATCTTGAGTCCTTGGTCCAGATAGGTTATCTTGTGCGAGGGTTATTTTCGCACCTATCACCTGGGGACAACATGGTTCCTGATGAGGGGATCATGGCATGGATAGGGGTGAATGATAACTAGACCGAAGTCTGTGCTTCCCATTGTGGGTGGGCTTTATCATTGTATGTTCGTCGTTGGTTATTGGGTTGTAACGCCTTCATGCATTTGGGTTTGTGTTCCATAAAGGTTCTAGTGACTATTCTTCAAGACCATTGTGTCGGGGTTGTGATGTCGTCTTTATCTTGTATGCGTTGTCATGTTTGTGTCGAGGGGGTAGTCATTTATATATTTTTCATTTACGCATGTTTCACCCAATTGATCATTGTACAATGTGTGAAGTTGTTGTTGTATGTTTCCTGATCTGCGCACGTGGGTTCGTTGTTAGGTTGTGTGGTTTAACTATATGTCATTGTTTCTTTCCTTCCTAAAAAAAGAAGAAATTGCACTTTCTTCTTCGTTGGTATTCGTAAAGATGGAGTTCGTTACAGTAAGCCATCACTTTAAGATAGATCACTTCATACTTGCAAAAGAAAACATTTGTCGAATTCAAAATTTAAAAAATTACAATAAATTATATCTACAAATTTAAAATAAAATGTACACATGGACCATTTTAGATAAATAAAACAAGTTGTGATTAAAAAAAAATTCAAAAACATACCAAAAGAGTTCAGTCTCATCCTCCAACATACTCCTTTCCACCAAATATAATGTAAATATATTTTCCACAAAATATAATGTAAACATATGTAACAATAAAAAAGAATAAAAAACAACAATAACACATATTAGCATATATACTTTATTAGCTCTAGAGTTCCATAGATTTAAGATTATTGCTCTCTTTTTATTACACTTTTTTGGCACTTTTTTAAAACCAAACTTACATCACGAAGTTCCAAAACTTCCAAAATAGTTACTCTCCATATTAAGCATACATGATCTAAACAATGTAAAATCTTATCTAAAATCATACAAATTTTTAAAGAGAAAAATTGTGTTCTTGGTAACCAATTTTAGTGTTCATAGTTAGATAATACGCTAAAAATAAATATAGTTGTGTATGAAAAAAATTCACAAATCTCCATATTAATCCATTCTTCCAATTAAATACTTATCTCCCCGTGGATAAAGTGACATATCCTTTAGGTGAAGTTCTCATGCTAGGTGACCTTATTTACTCAACAATAAAACACTTATCTCCTCTTTTGCAATGGAATAGATGTTCTCATATAATCAAATGCCCTCAAATGTCATTTCTAATTAAATGACTCATAAATATCCATATTAATCCATTCTTTCACAAAATTACTCTATTAATATTTATCTCCTCTTTCTGCCGTGGAATAGATATTCTCATATAATCTTTCATGTACATGCAAAAAACACAAATCTACACATATATTAAGTCATTCTTAAAAAAATATTTAAATCTTTCATCTTTCAAAATGGGACGTATTCATATTACACGTAATCAAATGCTCTTTGAAATATTATTTCGTCATGATCTAAACATAAGTGAGATCATGCACTCACATAGATTATTTGTAAATGTACTTGAATGTTGGTTTTTATGGTTAGTAAGAAATTATTTAAGAGTTTGAAAATTCCCCAAGAAGGAATTCACTTCATTGTATGCAGAAAACAAAAATCTCCATACTATGCCATTCTTGGACAAAAATCCAAGGAATGAAATTGAAGAAAATTTAGAAACTTCCCCTTTTCTGATGTTGGATAGATTTGGTTCTCAAATAATCAAATGTTCAAGTTCGAAATTAGGTCTTCATCATGATTTAAACATAAATAAGATTGAATGTACCATTTTAGATGGTGATAATCTTATATAGGAGTTCTATATATTTCAAAATAATTGATCAAAGCATTGAAAAGTTATATAGACACTAGTTGCGTAACCCTATGAATAGGAAAGGATAAACTAAAATGTTGATAAAAAAAAATTAGATCAAACAAAAATTTGAAAAAAATAAAAAAATATAAGCATATTCAACAAAAATAAGGTTGAACACTTATATATAAAAGACCCAACATAAAATAAAATTGAAACTCACTAATTTGCAATGAACATACATTTAAGAATCATCATGAATAGACACATCCTTCCCAAGTATGGATGCATCCTCATCAAACTCAATCTCCCATACTCCCTTCTCTAGATTTTGTTCAAGCACACTCTGAGGCACTCTCTTCTCCACATTGCCCTATTTAACACATTTCAAATTTGTACATTTGAAAATTAAATTTAAATTGTGTTAACACGTTAAATTGTAGTTTTTAATATTGAAACATGTAATACCTGTGATGTGCCAACCTGAATATCAATAAATTATATCCACCATACCCCTAAGATTCAAAAACTTATATATTGTTTAAGACATTCTTCTTTTAAATTAATAATTTAAATGACATTGCAATTTTCATATATAACTAAATTTGTTTTCAACATGAAATAATACCTGTGAACTCCCACCCTCATCAAACTCTCTCAATGAGAATTAGGACAAACATGCCCAAGTAGTAAGAGATGGAATAAGGATTTATGAACAACACAACTAAGAACTAAATCTAAGATTGAATGTGTTCACATTTATACAAAAACATAAATTTCATGTTGTTGATTTGATTCAAAAGATTGGATATTGGAAAACTAAATTGCTCATATGTGGATATTAGAAAACACATACTTGATTCAACCCATCCAAATTTAAACTCGTGGAATCAATTCCCTTATTTACTGGAGATTCATTCAACATATGTTCAAACTACAATTAATGAAAATAATAACTCAATTATTTCTAAAGATACAATGATATGTATCTAGATCTATAACTAGAAGTAAACTATCCTCAAATGCATAAAAAATTTACTAACTATAACACATACCAATTCGATGTTCGATTCATCATTTTGAATGACCTCCTTCCAACCATCATGGAAATTTTTTTCATACTCCTTAAGATCTTCTACTGACATGGTATCTAACTCCTCATATGTTTTGTAAACAAAATTGGCTTGAAAATTGAATTCCTCTCTCTAACAGTTCAAACCAACATCAACACCATACAAAATTGATTCCAAATTTTCCCCGATTTCATTCTTAGCCTCTTTTCCAACCTCTGATGTAGCTTGCAACTATGAATTTGAGGCATATTCCCATGTTGGACGAGATACTCAAGGTCGTGGAGGCCTCTATAATGTCGCATTATGATATGCCGATTTCCACTCATATGTCTGTCATTTACCAACCCCATAATAATTGGACTGTATGCCGGTATAATGAGGGTGCATGTCCATGAAAAAATCTGCATAAAAGTGTCTAGCAAAGTAATGTTGAACCTCATCATTCCACGACAACTTCCCATATGCTGAAAAAAATCTATTATAAATATGTCCTACTATGTTGTGGTGCTTAAAATATTGGACATTCAACATCTTTTGCTTTGGCCCATATTTGAAATTGAACATAGAAATTGCATATTATTTTGAAATTCTACTTTTTACTACATTCCATTTATCAGGACCCATCACCTTCGACATTCGTCTACTCATCAAATCAATAAAAAAATTATTCGTTGACCCCATCTTTTGATATGCATCCATAAAGTTTTGCAATGAATGAAAAACAATATTCAAGCTTTTGTTACTCTACCGAGGGAGATACAAGCTCCTCAAATTATTTTCCAACCCGATTTTAACACCTAAATATCACTCGAGGGTCATTGCTTCAGTAATCCCTCCCTAAGGAATATCATCACCAACATCTGAAGGATAGGTTGACGTAGGCATGTAATATTTTGTTTCTGAATAATTCCTCCTAAATCCACCTTCACCCACTTCACCAACATTAGAATATTCATGATACACACTCTCTCTTTCATTATATTCCCTCGTATTGAAGTCATTCTCTACACATATACATTTGAAAGTAATTACAACATTTAACAACAACATAATTTAACATAAGAAATTTTTAAGAAAACACACACACACACACACACACACACACACATATATATATATATATAACACACACACACACACACACACACATATTAAACATAAATACACGAAAATAAAAAATCAAAGAAAATTACGAAACATATTTTCTTGTCCTGATATATTCCCTACATTCTCTAGTGTTGGAGTATTAATGTGCAACCTATCTAAGAAGGTTGAATACATAGAACTATTTTGAGCACATTCTCAAAATGATCTATTCACAGATTAATTTTATAATCTCTTCCTCTAACTAGATTGGCATTGGTCACTCGAAGAAGGGGTTCATCTTCTTCCTTCATGAGATAACCTAGAGAATTTGATAGGAATGTTTGGAGACTCATGTCTCGACATCCCGCCTCGATATATATCCTTTGAAAATTCATGAATATCAAATTTTATAAGTTATAGAAATATTAAATTAAAATATTAAATTTATAACACAAGAATTTAAGCATTTATAACAGCTTCAAAGCATCATAGACATATATTGAAAAAACTAGAACAATTATATTTTTTACTATGATGCCATATATAATGAACACGAAAATATTTAAATATAAAAGAAATGTAACATGTAGAAGATAATGTATATTTGTGTAAATAGTATAAGTGATCAATATGGATTCCGGTGGCCTCCCACCTATTCCAACTAGTTCATTTTGACAGTTTGATAGTTTTTTCCCTAGTTTTCAGGTCCATGACTTGCGGGGCCGTTTTGAGGCCCTAAAAAAAATTCTTTAGGGATTGCAACAGTCAGAATGACCTTTGATAAATAGTAGAAAAATGTGTATTCCTCGGATAGACCTTTCCAAAAGGCTATCGCACGCCTAAAACGAAAATCGTATGCAAAAGTTACGACCCCGGGAAGTTGATGTACTAACATACCCAAACAAGGCCCACATGACTTTTGATGCTTCATCTCCTAGGGTTAGATTTTTTGGATGTATAGGGTTATTGACATTCAAGTTTATTGTAAAATTACCTTCATATCCTCATTGTAATCATATTCTTGCGAATGACCGCAACCCTCCCATCTCTTCTTAGAGATAAGTCACCGTCATTATAACAAGCTTGTTTCCGCTACATTATACAGTTTCATCTTATTTCCTTATTGAATAGAAACCAGTTTTATTGTATATTTGTTATTCTCTCTTAATCATATTTTGATAATAATATGTATTCATTTCATTCTGGCAAATATATTCTAAATCAGTTGTATTAGAGAGGTATACTCCTTATCGTTCTTAATGCATGTCCCCAACGAGGTTAGGGTACACAGAATTGGGTTTCAAGCTTGTTTCTCTTGAGGAAAAAATATCTTGCATGCCCAAACGAACTCTATGGAAAAACAAAATAAAGTCGATCGGACAGTAGATCCCTTCAGAATGTTGCTCGAGGAATCCCTCATGCAACAGAGGTGTTAAGAACCAAATATCAATATAGCATAGAAAATCCTCAAAAAAAGTACTCAAATCCTTGAAAAAGAGAGAATTTCAGATAATAAGCCTCTTCGAGGGGGAAACCTCATTTTACCCCACTTAAATATTCAAGTATAAGATGATTCAAAATGAAAATGTCACCTTGGTATATATAGGAGACTAGGAGGTATAATTACAACTAATGGCCTAAAGCCGACATAAATAAAATAACATTACTAATATAATATGCCCCAATTAAGGGGTAATGAACCAATATTAGGGCTTAACATGCCCCTCCCCTTGAGACAAGTGTTGTCCGCAATGCTTGAGTAACTCTGGATGCTTATGTATAAAAGGCTCATCTTCCCAATTGGAATCTTCAGCCGGTAGTTTCCTCCATTTAATGAGATACTCTGAAATGGATCTATTCCTCGGTTGGAGAATTCTTGTGTCAGTGATGGCTTCAGTCTCCAATATTATTTTTCCTTCCTCGTCAAGTTATGGAAATATAGTTTGAACTAGGATCTTGTTGCCTATAACCTTCTTTAAGCATGAAACATGGAAAACTGGGTGTACTCATGAAGATGCATGCAGCTCCAATTTGTATTCCATAGTACCAATCTTTTGCAACACCTTATAAGGGCCATAGTACTTTGGTGATAATTTATTATCCTT